>JAWWEY010000069.1:12776167-12821326 GCA_035582745.1 Loriotus luctuosus
CAGTGGGCTCCCAGCGGTGGCACCCCGGGGGCAGTGGGCTCACAGCTGGGTCACCCCCAGAGGCAAGGGGCTCACAGCTGTGTCACCCCCAGAGGCAGTGGGCTCACAGCTGTGTCACCCCCAGAGGCAATGGGCTCACAGCTGTGTCACCCCCAGGGCGAGCAGGACACGGAGTCCCTGCGGGGACACTTCGGGGTGTGCGTGAGCGCCCTGACCAGCGAGAGGAACTCGGTGCCCGTGGTCATGGAGAAGCTGCTGGAGTACGTGGAGATGCACGGGCTCTACACTGAAGGCATCTACAGGAAATCAGGATCAGCAAATCGGATGAAGGAGCTGAAGCAGATGCTGCAAGAAGGTCCAGGCAGTGTTGACTCTTTGCATGTCGTTGCATGATATCAGTTTTCCCTGCAATTTTCTTCTATCTGAAAGCATTTGTCACTTCTTTGTGTTTAAAAACACCTTTTTGCTAACTATTCAGGCTGTATTATTTTTGTTGGCTGCCAAAAGCTGTTTAGTACCTTTAAATTGCTATCTTCTGCCTATTTTTAACTTCTGAATTGTCCACTTAGTAGGTATGAAATAATTGTAAAGTTTCTTTGGACTGCTGTACATACTGAGTGTCCAAGAAGCCTCCTTACATGTTATTTGGGAACTGTGGCAAGGTGTGATCAGGGTGTTTGTATTCTAGCAAGGTTAAAATCTCTTTTCCTGGATGTTGAATTACAGAGTGGCTTTGATAGAAGATGTGAACCTCATGTCCCCCAATGCCTTGGCCATCGTGTTATCAGACTTATCAATTCAATTCAGAAGTTAAAAATAGGCAGAAGATAGTAATTTGGATTCTGTGAACAGGAGATTAGAATGTTCCTAATCTTATTTCTATGGGGTCTCATTGTGTGCATCAAAAGAATGAACTGCTCTAAATAAAACATTTCTTTTCAGACCCAAACTCAGTGAAACTGGAGAATTACCCTATTCACACCATCACAGGAATCCTTAAGCAGTGGCTGAGGGAATTGCCAGACCCACTGATGACCTCAGCACAGTACAATGATTTTCTCAGAGCTGTAGGTAGGTTTAAAAACCATTCTTCAAGCATTTCTGCTTTAACTCATTGTGTCCTTGGGAAAAGAAATTTTAAGATGCTCATGCTGACTAAACAGCTCTTTCCAGTGCACTTATAACAGTGATTTTAGACATTTTACATAAAACACTCCTCAGGGAATTTCTCCTCTAGCTTACTTCATCTTGCTTCAGGATTCTTTTTTTATTTTTAATGTGTCACAGCTGCTCTTCCAAAAAACTGAATAGACATGTCAATAAGTTTTCCTTCAGGAAGGGTTTTTCTTGTTATTCTGAACCAGATCTGGATGTACAGATATTTTAAATACCTAGATTCTTTTAACTTCAGTGCGATTAAGGCACCCTAGATAGTGTTGGAGGTCTTAGTGTGTCACTTGATGAATGCAGGATAATTGCAGTGCCATGAGGGGTACTTTAACAGTCAGTTATAATGGTTGCTAAATGAAATGACAGTAAGACTTACCAGAATTTAGGAATTTTAAGCTTTCCACTAGCCTAGCACAGCAATTAATATCTTGTGTTTTCTCCCTTTGTGCAGAGCTGCCAGAGAAACAGGAGCAACTCTGTGCCATTTACAGTGTCCTGGAGAAGCTCCCACAAGCAAATCATAATACCTTGGAACGACTCATCTTCCATCTTGTCAAGTAATGAGTTTAATTTCTTCATTTGTAGAGAAACTGTGATTCTGAATGCTGCTTGGAAGCTTTCTAAAGTGTTAAACACCTTCAGTGTCAGTGTGGGGATTGTGCTGCTGGTTTAGAAATGAAGCAATTGAAGCTGGTAGTTGTGCTCATGAACAGGTGTGTGGTTACTTCTACATCTGGTGTATTTGGATCAAACCAGGTAAAAACAACTTTGAAGACAAGGTAGATCTCAAAGCCTTGGTGAATCATCCAAGCACCAGGATTTAGACAGAGGGGCTGGTAGTGAACTGAGGATGAACATAGGCAAGTCCCAGGAGCAGGGATTAATGGTGCTGGGAAAGGGGCTGCTCTTACCCAAGGAACCTGGGGACTTTCCAAGCAGCCCTCTGAACATGGGCAAAAGGGATTTTTGAAGAGAAGATGCTGAATCACCAACATACTTTTGAGAAGCTGCCAGACTAACTTAACATGGGTGACTCCTTGACCCTTTGATACATGGAATGTTGTCTACTTAGTAGGTATAAAATAATTGTAAGGCTTCTTTGGGCTGCTGTACATACTGAATGTCCAAGAGTCCTCCTTATGTTATTTGGGAACTATGGCAAGGTGTGATCAGGGTGTTTGTGTTCTAGCAAGGTCCACTTACAATCTCTTTTCCTGGCTGTTGAATTCCAGAGTGTCTCTGATAGAAGATGTGAACCGCATGTCCCCCAACGCCTTGGCCATCGTGTTTGCTCCGTGCCTCTTGCGCTGTCCTGATACCTCTGACCCCTTGACCAGCATGAAGGATGTCTCAAAAACAACCATGTAAGTTCTGGCAGTCTGCTGAGAAGCAGTGTTTTGGAATGGGGTGGAAGGTCAGCACCACTACCTGTATTTGTTACAACTTTATTCGTATCAAGCTGAGAAGCTGAGGTTCAAGAGTTGTTGAATTGTAGTTCTGCCAGTGCTGCCAGTTCATACACCCCTCTCAGACCTTCCACCTGTCTCTGTTTTACTAAGCATAAAGTAGGATGATCTATAAGTCTTTACTATCAGGTTTGTGGTTTACATCAAGATAATCTATTTTTTGTGGTGCTTGTACCCTGATTATCTACTTTGCTGAGATACAAGGCATAACAAACAATGTGATATAGAATTAAGCTGTCTCCTGCACACTTAGAACCCCCAATGATCTCTTCTGCATTTTCTTTGAATTGAAGAAGGTTCTGTCCTTGATCCTCTCTGTTCTCCTCACCCTCCAGTAACTCTGGCTGTGAGAGCCCCTCACCATCCTCACTGCATGGCTGGCCTTGCCTCTGCCTCCAATGGAAAGAGTTTGAAAAATGACAGCTTTTTGTAACTTCTTACTGACCCCTGGGGCCATAGAGGTGGAGAAGGGCAGTTGCAGGCTCGTTGTGTCTCTGCCAGCCTGTGCCAGCCCAGGGACAACAGGTAGAATCAGCAGGAGCTGTTGGCAGTTGTGGTAGTGTCTGTGTGCTCACCACTGTGTACAGCCAGCATGGGAGGCTCTGGTGATCCCAGGAGGAACATGTGCCATTACCTGTCACCATTACCTGTCCTGCTGTGCCTGCTGTGTTGGACTCTTCACCCTGTTTCCATGCAGTGCTGCTGTGAGGGATGGGCTGTGACACTGTGGTCACACTCCAGCCACGTGTGTGTGACAAACACCCCCAGGCCAGGAGCAGCATCCCACCCCACCATGGCTGTTTCAGAACATTCATGGTATGAGACAGCTCAATAAGCTCTTGCCTTCCTCACAGGTGTGTAGAGATGCTCATAAAGGAGCAGATAAGGAAGTACAAGATAAAAATGGAAGAGATCAATCAGCTGGAAGCAGCAGAGAGCTTTGCTTTCCGACGGCTCTCGTTGCTTCGGCAGAACACGGTAAGTGTTGAAATAAAACTTCCAAAATAAATAAAACTTCCACCAACTTCTTGGGGAGGCAGTGCTGCTTCTCCTGTCCATCCATTCAGTGAGTCAAAAATCAGCTGGAAAAAACAACTGCCCAAAACTGTAGGTAGGAGCTAAATATACAGCTGCACTGAAGTTCTGATAAATGAAGTGTGCAGGGGTGGGAATCTGCTTTTGTACTGGTCAAAATCTATTCCTATGTAATTCTGTCAGTGGAACTAAGATTGAGTGTTTGATATGGCAAAAGAGTTCCTTCACTCCAGAGATGGCTAGTGTGCAAAAATATGGTGCATTCTAGGAGGAAAAATACTCTTTGTTTTTGTTGTACTGATTAATACAAACCAAATTGTGTCTGATCAGAGGCTGCATATAGTGAATTTGGTCTCCATCTCTCCCTAGCTCTGGCCTATAAAACTTGGGTTCTCTTCCCCTTACGAGGGGAAGCTGGTATGTACAACTGCCTGGCTCCAGTGCATGGGTTTTTCTTATGGTACTCTTGCATGACTAAAATACTTACACGGGTTGTAACTCAGTTTTAAACATTCTTTTGAACAATCAGGACTGCATGTACTGGTGCAACTTCCTCCCCAGAGTGCATGCTGGGCTGCTGGGCTGTTCTGTCATCACCTGATATTTTATAGACACTGTATGTAACTTACATTGGATGTAATAATATTACTCATTAAGTGACTACTAAAGCTAAGCTGAGCCTTACAGATCAAAAAAATGTAACAAAATCCTGGATATCAGGTGAATAGGAATTTTTCTTACCTTTTGAAACATTTGTGTGGATAACTAACAGCTCTTCATCAATTCCATCAGCCTCTTCTTTGACCCACTCATTTGTCTTCCACTCTGAAACTAGCAGATGGGTGTAGCTGCTTGTGACTGACAAGTGTTAATGTGAATCTGTCTTGCAGAGTAAAAGCTCTCAGGTAAAAGGAAGTGACAGTGGCACCTCAGAGCTGGACTCTGTGCATGAAGAGGAGGACGTTTCTGAAGCCAACCGGGAGAAGGAGATTCTCATTGATCGCATACAGTCAATAAAAGAAGAAAAGTAAGCCCCCCTTACCTGGTCAGGCCATGCCCTTTGCGCTTGGAGGGAACACAGGTAGTAAAGCAGGATGTCTTTAGTCCAAAAGGATCTAACTCTGTTCTGTAGGCCTTGATGAGGGGGAAAATGAAAATACAAAGCACTAGCTGAGAGAAAACACCATGAGCATTAATAGTTAATGACTACATGCTTTGCCTCTGAACACGAGCTGGGTGAAGGTGCTTGTGTCAGAGGTGCTGCAGCCTGTGTTTGATGCAGGGAGGACATCACTTACCGCTTACCTGAGCTCGACCAGCGAGGCTCTGACGAGGAAAACGTGGACTCGGAGACCTCTGCGAGCACAGAGAGCCTGCTGGAGGACAAACCAGGCCGGGTGGATACCGAAGGTCAGTATTAAGGTAGTAAGTGCTTTTTTTTTATTCTACATCTTTCATTGCATACAGCCAGGTGACCAAACATTATCTGGTCACAGTGGCTCGTATTGAGTTACATTTTAGGCTTGCTATCAGTCTCTAAGTGTCTTCTTTCTTTAAAGCAATTATTGGATTAGACTGCTGTGCTCAGAGCTCCAGCGTGCCTGCCAAAGACATTTGCAAAGTGCCTTCTCTCCTGCAAACCTCTTCAGATTCTTACTGTGCACCCCTGGCTTCAAGGCGCAGATACTCCTTAACATTGTCCAAGATTAAAGTGCCCCGTCGAACTCCAGTGATGCCAACAGCAAACATAAAACTTCCTCCCGGCATGTTCAAATGTACAGAATCCCAGGACGAGGCTTTCTCAAAGGAAGAGTGTCAGAGGGTGCAGCGGAGGGAGCAGCCAGCCAGGCGGACTGACAGCATCCACTCGGTGTACATTGCACAAGGGTCTGCACTGGCCCACGCTCAGGAACTCGGGGATGAATACGAACCCACAGCAAAACTCAAGCGCAGGTTCTCGGACCCTTACTCTCACATTCCCTGTGTGGAGAAGTGAAATTCTTCAGCACTCTGGACTCTTCTTGAAGTCGACCACAGCTTTGGCTTTAACCCTTTGAAGGCTGTGAGCAAGGCTGTGAGCTTGTTCATGGTCTTTTAAGTGGCTGCGGGGAAAGCAGCCCAGAAATGTACAGTACTGTGAGGGTTAAGCAAGGTTGTTTAAAGCAAATATTCTCCACTTTAAATTAAAACCTTGCAAAGAAAGTAAAGTCTCATGTTGAATAAAATACATGTGTTGAGTGTACAGGAACCAAGCCCCCCCATTCCGCTGCTGTGCCTTTTCCATTTGCCTTACAATGGACTCTCACGGGACCAACAGTCGGTTTAGGTCAATGTGTGTTGCCTTAATGTTTTGTATGGTTTTATGACAATTTTCTCTATGGTTTACAGAACTCTTAATGTGGTAATAGCCTTAATTGAGACCAACATGTATAAAAACGTTTATTAAAACATTGCACTTTTAAAAAATACATGTGGTAGTTGATCGATGTCTGTCTAACAAGCAATTTATTCCGAAAGAAGCCTTTACTCGGATTACTGTTTTTATGAAGTACTGAATAAGGACGGGGGAAAGGGAAGCACTAACGTGACTGTGGTGTCACAGGGGAGGATTTTGGTGCTCCTGGAGCAAAGGGGAGCTCCCATGCTGGGTGTGCTGTGCGAGCCACCTCACCTCTGTTCGGGGACACGCCTGAGGGCGAGCTGCCATCCCACATCAGCGCCTTGAGGCCACGGCCATGCCCCGGGCCCCTCACGGCGCTGCACCATGTTGGAGTGAGGGAAGAGCTCATCTCGGCCCCAGCGCTGCCCTGAGCCACAGCTGCCTCTGTGCCCGTGTGCACGCCTTGGGTTTGGGTTGATTTACGGGAGGTTTTTTGGGTTTTTTTAAATAAACCGGGGCGGTCACTGCCCGCCCGGCGCTTCCCGCCCCTCCCCGCGCTCCGCCCCAAGATGGCGCCCGGCGCTGAGGCGAGTTCCGGTGCCACCATGGCGGCGACGCGGCTGGAGCTGAACTTGATGCGGCTCCTGAGCCGGTGCGAGGCGCTGGCGGCGGAGCGGCGGGACCCCGAGGAGTGGCGGCTGGAGAAGGTGAGGCCGCCGCGCCCCGCCCGCCCCTCTGCCCCGCAGCACCGCGTCCAACCCCTCAGCAACCGAGACGGGAGGGCTGTGGTGTTAAACCCACAGCCTTTGCTAGACAGGGGATTTCTCCTTAATGCTGTTATTTAAAATCTTGTTTTTGCTCTCAGTATGTGGCTGCCCTGGAGGACATGCTCCGGGAGCTGAAGAAGCAGTCCAGGTGAGCGCTCTGAGCCCCTGGATTCCCGTTGTTTGTGATTCAGGGTGTGCCAGGGGAGGTTTAGGTTGGATACCAGGAAAAATTCTTTCAGTGAAGTGGTAAAACACTGGAAGGGGCTGCCCAGAGAAGTGATGGAGTCACCATCCCTGGAAGTGTTCAAAAAGAGAGCAGATGTGGCACTTTGCAATATGGTTTAGTGGGAATGGGGGGATTCAGTCGAAGGTTGGATCTGGTGATCTTGGAGGTCTTTTCCAACATTAATGACACTGTGATTCAATAATCTCTTACCTGTAAGTCAGCCATAGCCCACAAACACTACAGCAGTGTGTGCTTCCCTGGGGAAATACATATTCCTTGAGTCTTCCCTGCCTTGGAAAAGGTGATTTGCAGAGGGTTGCAAGTATATTCCCAACCTGAGGCTATTTCTGCTTCTTTGAAAAACCGTGTGGGTTTTTTGTATTATTTCATTTGGAAAGTATAACACTAGAAAATGCTGATAACTTTTGGTTTTGATATTGTTATCTTTCAATTTCAACAGCAAGCCAGCCCCTGAACTGCTGAATGAATACTCTCGCAAAGTGGACTTTTTAAAGGGACTCCTAGAAGCTGAAAAATTGGTAAGATTTACTAGTTCAGCTTGAAAAGAGACATCGGTAGAGGATAAAAGGGCCAACTCTTAGCAGGGCTTAATCCAAGGTTTTATTTGGAGCTCCCGCACCTCAGGGGGCTCCTGCTGAGAGCCCAGGGAGAGGTGCCAAGGTTACATTTAAAGGGAGGTGGAAACATAAAGTAGATAACATTTTACTAACCAATAAGAAAAATTAAGGTGTGGATACTGGGGAGTGGACATTTAAGTCAGTTTATGGAGAAACACTTGGGGAGTTGACCTCTGTCCTCTGGCTGATCACTCGATGTCCTGGACTGAAAGTTCTAGATGGAGGGGATGGGATGCTGAGTGATTGACAGAGAGCCAAGGTGGGGATTTGGGGATGATCTCAGCAAAGGAAAGGGATCACACAGGTAAAGCGAGGGGGTACAATCTGGGGTAAACCATTTGGGAAAAATACAAGGATACAAAAACAAAACTATTACAAAGTATAAAAACACACTAAAACAGGTAAAGTCACCAAATCCTCGTTAAGCCAGTGGGAAATGTCACTGCTAGGTTCTGTCTCATCTGCCTGGACTGGAAAAAGCCATACAAGTGCTCTCAGCAGGTGTTGGTTGCATTGAGATGGTTGTGTTTAATAGCCCAGGGTTTTCAACGCCATTTTGAACTTAATTTCTCTTCTTTTGATTTGGAAGGAGGAACAATATCAAAAGGCATTTATTGACTATCAAAGCGACCCCCATGGCAGGGAGAAATGATACAACTGACTCCATTGATATCAGAAGGCTAATTAATTTATTATATTATGTTATTCTGTACTATATTACAGTACATCTAAACTGAATCTGCACAAGCACTCAACTCCACTCAGCTGAACAGAATCTTGTGACTGTCAGCCAACAGTCCCAACACACACACATGAATTCAGTTGGTCAATGAATCAAAACACTCACACCAGAATCCAATTACCAATTCCCTTCAGATAAACAATCTTCCACAGTGCATTCCACTTGTGCACAACAAGAGGAGCAGCAATTGAGACACAAATTGTTTTTTCTTTCTCTGAGGTTCCTCGCCGCGATTCCCAGAAAATATCCTTGGGAAGTTGTGCCTTGCTTTTCTCTGTGAAGAGAAATGCAGCCACAGACATTTATTATCTGGGCTGAAATGAGTCTGTTCTTTCTTTCAGGAGAGATGATCCATACTGGCCAGAAGCAAAACGAATGGCCATGAATGACAGGTACCACTCAGACTTCAGTCGCCAGGATCGCTTCCATGACTTCGATCACAGGGATCGTGGGCGTTACCAGGAGCATTCAATAGACAGGTTGGTGTCTTGTAAGAAGTGTCTTAACCTCCACTGCTGCCTGAGAGCAAAATACAAAACATGTACTTCATGTCACGTTTTGCTTCTATACTCTGTGCTTAGTTTGCATTTTATTTTTCAACTTCTACTTAGTGTCTGTGGAATTTCTTTTCTAAAACCATGAAAAGATCTGTACTGTGCCATGAGTTAAAGGTTCTGGCAGGCTTGGTTCAGAGTGTTTTTCCAATGCTGTTTCACACATTCATAGGATTCTGAAAAATAATATTGTAGGCACCTAGAATTTTAACAAGAATGTTTTGGTTTATACATTAGGGCTAACTCTGTTTCCCAGGAGTCCAAAATGTGGCACGTTTTCCATATGTGCCATTTATGCCTTTTGTGGGTAATATGGCACAATGTGAGAGCAGGATTTTTCATCTGTGTTGTTAAATAAATGGATTTTTATAGACTGCTGTGTGTTTTACTATCACAGTCTGATTTTAATTGTCTGTTTCTAGGAGAGATGGATCTAGAACAATTATGGGAGATCGGGATGGACAAGTGAGTTGCTTTATAGAGCTACAGAAATATCTTTGCATCTTATAACATGGTTTCCTATAGTGTGTGTGTGTCAGGTTACATTTCAGTAGTTGAGAATTACAAAATATGTTGGAATAATCAGATTGTTTTCAATAAGATTAAATTTGAAGATTTGTTTATTATAAAAAATATAGTTATTCTGATAGAAATCAGAACAAGTGAGTTGTGTCAAAATACACTATTCCAGAAGATTGCATAGAAGAGGCAAAGGTACAAAGTACAAATTCACTCTGTGAGGTTACATGGTAATAACAGCTGAACTGTAGAGATATTTGTGGTTGAGGGCTGGGGGAAAGTCCTTCAGGGCTCATTGAGGCAGTGACAGGTGAATTTTATGGAGTCATAGAGAATTCTCAGTGGCCTTTACTATGAGGTTTGGAGGAACCTGGATAGGCTGGAGAGTTGGGCTGATGGGAATATCCTGAAGGTCAAGAGCAGGAAATGCAAAGTTCTGGGCTTATCTTACCAATGTGCATTAATAACTGATGGGAGGATGTGGATAAGATGTAACAAGGTGCCACTCAGTGGTGCCCGCTGAAAAGAGCAGAGTCAGTGAGCACAAACTGGAACACAGTTCCATCTGATTCCAATCCCCTTTAACTGGGAACACTGGAACGGGCTGCATGGAGAGCCTGTGATGTCTCCAGCTGGGAAGATCCTCAAAACCCGCTGGGGAAGCCTGGAGCTGGCTGACCCTGAGCAGATGTCAGGAGGCCCCTTCCCTCCCAGATGATGGTGAGATGGAGCAGTTGCAGCTGTGAGCAGGTGTGTAAGAGCTCTGTCCCTTCCAGCACTACCCAGACGAGCGCCACGGAGGCCCCGACCGGCACTCGCGGGACTCGCGGGAGAGCTGGGGCAGCTACGGCTCCGACAGGAGGATGAGTGAGAGCAGAGGGATCCCCCCCCAGTCACGGTTAGTGCTGCAAACACCTCTTCTCTTCAAAACACCTCTTCTCCTGCACCTAAGGAGTGTTCCCACATGTCAGAGTTTTTGGAAGATGTTATTTTTTTTGCAGCTTTCACCAAAGGTGTGTTGGATGGACTGCAGATATTTGATGCCTTGTGCATCAGAGCATGCACTCACCTGATCTTTTTAATAACTTTTTTTGTTATTAAATGAATTATTTATTTATATATATTATTATATATATATCTTTTTTATTTATTTATATTAATATATAAAATGAATCAAAAAAATTCAAGATTCTTGAAGTCATAATGCTTTCCTTTAATTTTTGTGACGGTGTTTGCAGGGGTCTTAGGATGAGGGAAGAGACGAGAATGTTGACTCCATGTTTCAGATGGCTTGATTTATTATTTTATTATATATATTATATTATATTAAAATATACTAAAAGAATAGAAGAAAGGATTTCATCAGAAGCCTAGCTAAGAATAGAAAAGGAAAGAATAACAAAGGCTTGTGTCTGGGACAGAGAGTTCGAGCCAGCTGACTGTGATTGGCCATTAATTAGAAACAACCACATGAGACCAATCACAGATGCACCTGTTACATTCCACAGCAGCAGATAACCATTGGTTACATTTTGTTCCTGAGGCCTCTCAGCTTCTCAGGAAGAAAAATCCTAAGGAAAGGATTTATCATGAAAGATGTCTGTGACAAAGGGCTGCATTGATGAGGCAGGAAGCTGAATCATGGAGCAGAAATGCATGACTGCATGGAAAAAAAACCCATCAGAGGTGCAGCCAGACAAGTGACCCTCTTGGATAAGAAGGTGATGTGGTCCAGCACTGGGATGTGATGGAGAAGGAGCTGCCATCCCTCCCAGAGGGGCTGTGGTGTTCTGGCAGGATCAGAACAGCAAGCAGAGCAGGGCTGGGTGAATGTGACTGTGCATCTCACCCCACATCCAGCCTGCCTCTGCATCTCCAGGCAGGCTGGGCTCATAGCAGCAGCAGGCAACATCCCTGTCACAACCACTTAGCCCTGCCAGGAGTAACAGAAGAAGAACCTCTGCATCACAGAGTGGTTCAAGGCAGCAGCATGGCTGGGCAGGGCTCTAGCCCAGCAGTGACTCACCAGAAATGCTCCCAGGGCTCCCTGTGTGCAGGGGGCTGTGCAAGGCTCCCCTCACTGGCCCTGCTGTGGCCCCAAAGCTCAGCTGTGCATTCCCCCAGCCTCTTCCCTCCCCAGGGATGCCATTTCCTACCTGCCTGGTGGCTCTGGGTTTAACCCTGCTGGAAGAAAGAGCCTGGGCCCCAGGGGTTTTTAGGTACCTGTTTTTGAGGTGGTGTTCTTTGACACCTTTCCCTTGTAAAGGTCAGCTCACACATCCCAGAGGGAACACTCTCACAGTGATTAAAAACCCCAAAAATTAGAGAGGAAAAGCTTGGTTCTTGCATTATTTGCCCAGATTAAATTTCATGTTTCTTCCTCACACACGAGAACCTTCTTCCCTTCCCTGCTCATTTGGGTAAGCTGGGAACAACAACTTTTGCTGCCTACAAAGCAGTTGGGACACAGCCCCAAAGTTGCCTGCATATGATGGTGTTTCAAACCTCAGAAATAAGTACAGGGCACAAGCTCCAGCTAAAGAGACTTCCAGCAGCCAGACATCAAGTCACCAGCTCCAGGAATCAGCTCGCACACCCAGCAGCAGCAGGAACACAGACAGGTTTGCTGGACTCATTATTGTAATGAAACTCATTAAAGTCCCAAGGGAGGCTGTTCCACAACATCCCAAGTGCAGTGCATCCTGTAATCACCATTTCCACCTCTCACAGAGCCTCCCAGAGTGGGTCAGGTCAGAGAGGCCACTGCAGGTCACCCAGCCCAGCCTCTGCTCAGGCAGGGTCCCCTTGAGCAGCTTCCTCCCATGGATTTGGAATATCCCCAGGGAATGAGACTCCTCAGCCCCCCAGGGCAGCCTGCTCCAGTGCCCAGCTCACCCTCACAGCAAAGTTCTACCCCATTTCTTGGTGGGATTCCCCATGCATCAGTTTCTGCCCATTGCTTCCCATCCTGTGCCTTGGCACTACCAATAAGAGCCTGGCTGTGAAAAAAACACCCCAAACATCCAAAGGTGATTGAGAGTGGCCTGGAGAGGGACAGAGGGATGGAGGGAGCACCTTGGCAGGTGTGATGGCATCCCCAAACACTCCCAGATCCAGGCTGTGGTCAGAGTTCAGGGAAGGGCACACAGGAAGAGTCAGCTTTCCTTGTGTCATCCTCATGAATCAGTGTAACCTCGCAGTGGATCTGGGCAGGGACGTAAACCCAAAGGAAAAATTGGAGGAAAGAAGCAGAAAAACATCCAGAGATACAAAACTCTGCAGTTAAATGAAGTCTATTGGCACAGGCATGGAGCTACTCCCTGCAGTCCTCTATTTCAACAGGTTTATTTCCTTTTATCCTGTTTCCAAGTTCACACCCTGGTACAAGGCAGCACATTTCCCCCTCTCCAACCAGAAAATTCATAAGAGATGTAAAAGGGGAGGGATGAGGAGGAAGAAACATAACAAAAATTTTTAAATGTAAAATTTTTCACAAGTCCAATCCCTCGTACAATCACTTTTTAAGACCGTGCTGCAAGGGCAGATTTCACATCCCTCACAGTCCCATGACAAGGAGCTTTTTCGCCTTTTTAGTCATGCAAAGTGTTCAGGTATTTCACTGTGACTCACTGCAGTAAAAAGTAGGGGCCTGATCAAATTTTTTTTAAAAAAGCAATTTTATTTTTTTTCAAATGATAATTTTATTAATTTTTTAAACGGTAATTTTATTAACTTTTTAATGCAGCAGCTGTAGCTCATGAGCTCCATGGCCATAGCTACACCCTGGGTATTTCACAAACACCAGCCAGCACTTCCCAATGCACCACAACAGATACAACATCCAAGCTTTACAGAATGGAATTTTTCTGCCTCACCTCCACATAATATTTCCAGTGAAGAGCTCCTGCAGGCTCAGCCTCAGTGGGAAACAGTGAGCCCATCACAGGAGGCACCAGCACTGATGCACCTCGTGCTCTTTGCACAGACCCCACTGCTCCCAGCCCTGCCATGTCTGAGCTCCAGGTGCATTTCTGGAGATGCCAGGCCAGGAATTGACCTCTGCAGCAAAACCTGACTCACCCCCAGTAATTAAAAATGCCCTGGGTTGGTGACTCCACAAGCTTTGGCTCTCCCTGCCACAGCCCTGCTGCGGAAGGAGGGATTTCTCCAACAGGTCGGGAGAAACATCTCCTTCAAAAGGGACCAAAAGGGACGAGTTCCCCATCACCAGCACAGCATTTCCTTTCTGTTTATGGCCCTGCCTCTGGGGGGGGACACTGTGACAGATTTCCAAATCGGTCACCTTTGAAATCCTTTCTGACCAATTACCGACACAGAAACTTGTAGTTTCTGATATCCTTTTTAAAAGCTCTTTCGCCGCTTTTGTATTTTCCCTTTCAATAAAAAAAAAGGAAAAAAAAAACAAAAAACGGAAAAAAACCGAAAAAAAAAAGAAAGAAAAAGAAAAAACCGGGGAAAAAAAGGGAAAAAAAAAAGGAAAAAAGAAAAGGAAAAAAAAAAACGGAAAACAGGAAAAAAAACCGGAAAAAAAAAAAGAAAAAGAAAAAAAAAAGAAAAAAAGTTTCCTCAGTTTTCATCTTATGCAAACGTGCGGGGTTTATGGGTTTATGTAAGGTGCTGGCCCGGGGCTGCATCACCCCTGGCCCCGGCTGTGATCTGCTGCCATGGCCCAGCCCCGGCCTGCCGGGACCTGCAGCGCTGGGAGCGGCCGGGACAGCCCGGGAACCCGAGCGGGGCCGGTCCGGGACAGAACCGCTGGTACCGGGGACAGCCGGGACCCAGGGACAGCCGGGACACACGGCCGGGACCCAGGGACAGCCGGGACCCAGGGACAGCCCGGACACACGGACAGCCCGGGGGACGCGGCCGGGACACCGCGCTCGGAGCATCCCCGCATCCCGCACACAGCGCTGCCAAAGTGGAACCCTCGAAGTTTTCAAGCAAAGGAGAGCATTTCCCTCATCCTGACCGATAAAAGCTTTTTTTTAATCCATCGTGACTTATCTGAGGAAATTGAATACGAAAGAAAAGCCGTAATCGATTTTAACACCTTTCTCTCACCTTTTGGGTTCTCACTCAAATACTCGTTCTCATCCTTACGTCTCTGATGCCAATCACTGCCCTACTTTGCCAGCAAATACGGAAAAAGGAATAATTTTAGCTACGCTCGTCTTTTCTTTTTAACACCACAATACATAAGTCGTGAAAAAAAAAAATCACCAGAAACAATTTTTACTTCAAACGCCAACAAAAATCACTCTGAATCCTCCCCCCCAGCCCAGCATTTTTTGTGGCTCGCATTTCTGGAGACATTTGTGGAGTGCATTTCTGCTCTCTGCGGGAAAATTAACAGGAGCGCCTCACAAGAGCATCTTATCAACCTTTATCTCGCAGCAGACAAAGCCACTAAGTACAGGCGTTTGTTGGCCAACAGCACAGAGATTCCCGGTTATTGGAGCGGTACTTGAGGCTCTGAAGGCACGGCCCGGCACTCTCACACAAACATGCATAGGGTTTAACCCTCCTCTCAAGGACTCATACACATGCAGATGTGCCCTGGCTCCACTCTGCCACCGGCGCTTACCTCGGCTGGAGGATGGTGCTGACAAATCCTCGGCAAGGGGCAGCACCCAGAAAAAAGAGTCTCAGGTTTTTATCTGCTGCTCTGCTGGAGCCAACCGGCCCCAAATCCCCACTCAGATCCCCAAAAGCTGAAGCCTGGGTCTCTAGGAACTCTTGTGAGGTCTGGAAAACAGGATCCTCTGCAGAAAGGCCAAACTTTAGCTCCAAGTGATGCCTCTGTCCGCGTTACAGCTTTGTCTGAGTCACAGACGGTTAAAAGCGATACATTTTGAACTTAATAAGCAATAAGACCTTCAGGTGTGAAGGGGTTTTTGCCTCGTGCACTGAGGGTTCCAGCGCTGTCCCCACAGGTGTTTCTTGTTAAAGTTGTAAAGAACCAGAGCCTCGTCCCACGTGCTTCTGGTTTAGAAATGAACACTTTTTTGTTGTTTGTTTGAATGCCAAGGGTTACTCAGCTTTGGGTCTCTGATATCAGCGTCTCTGCTGACAGGTTTGGTGGCCACTGCTCTTTAGGAACACAAGGATCCATGTCCAAGCACTGGACAGTGATTTCTGGCAGTTTAGGACCTGCCCTAGAGGTCACTGACACTTTGACCATTTGGCTTCTGAAATCACACATTTTCCTGGCACCTCCTGCTCTGAACATCCTCCAGCTTCTCCCATGTTTTCTCTGGATTTCACCACGCCTTAACGCTAAATATAGAGCACCATTTTTGGGTAATTAGAGATTCTTAATTAATTAGAGTCATGGATTTGAAGATTCAAAGCTTGACAAATGAGCTCAGGCAAGAGTTGGAGAAAATTACTGGTCCCAGGTAGCTGCCCTGGTGCTGTGCTGGAGGTTAATTACTGTTTCTCCAAAATATGTGTGCCTCTATCCCAGCTCAAATCCAGCACCCAGCTCAGCTCCAGCTCTGTGCTCTCAGCTCTCCAGCAGACCTGCAGCTGTGCGTGGAGTTTGGGGTTTTCTCCTTTGTCCATGGAGTTGATGTGGTGCAAAGAGGGAAGGACAGGATGAAGACCAGGCAGAAGTAATTTCTGCTTCCAGACAGGATCCCTCCTGCCAGAGAGCTAAAATCAAATATTTTCCTTTCTCTCTCTCTTTAGCCATGGAGCTGGCAGAATTTTCAACCACTTTCTGTCACTAAAGAACTACATCAATCAATTACAAATAATTGTTTTATTGCAGCAATCAGCTGGAGAACATTATCTTTCCAACCCTTGGTTTTAACTGCCGCTTCCCCCTTGGTTTTATGCTGATTGACCTGGAAATATCAACTCGAAGCTCACCTAAAAGATCTCTCCTGTTCTTTGGTTCATTCTCTGCACTTTCTGCTGTACTCACAACTATTTGAGTTTTGTGGCACAGAGCAAGTGTCTGTATTATTCCAGGCTGTTAATTCTAAATTATGGGCAAAAAATATTCCCTATGAATATTTAGGGAATGTGTCATGGCACAGTGGTAGCCTGTGAGAAAGGCCTTCACAAGAACCAGTTAAAAAGGGCTGTTTAGCTAAAAGAGAGGAAAAAGGGAATATTTGTGGGCAGCCCTTACACAGCAATGGTACATGGAAACCAGCTGGAGCATCCCTGTGAGACACAGGAGCATCCAGTGACAGCAAAGTGAAACTGGCATCTGAAACTGGCAATAAACTTATTTCTATAGCCCTGTGAAAGTGAAAAGGCAGCAAATGATACAGGACAGAATCTGAAAATCTCCTAAGAAATGGTTCCAGGGGAGCCCCTGAGGGATTTTGGCAGAGAGGGTCACCCATGGATGGTGGGACAGGAGGCAGAGAAATGTCCTGACTGCCACAACTGCTTGGATAACACCCAGATGTCACAAAAACACATCTGGCTTTGGGAACAAATTCCCAATTTAATTTCCTGTGGCTCAGCTCCTTGGGGCACCATCTCAAATGGACCCTGTAGGGTTTGACAAAACTGGCTCCAGGTTCCCCAGACAAAACCTGCATTATCAATAAACACATCATTCAGAGATTTGTTTTAGTTACAGGGAAGTATCTTTGTCCCTAACCCTGTGTTCTCTTAGTGAAGTTACAGTTTGGGAATAAAGTGTGAACAGCACCCCATTTAAAATAAATAAAATAAAATAAAATAAAATAAAATAAAATAAAATAAAATAAAATAAAATAAAAATCATGCAGCTGTTATTGCAGAACCAGTTGCCAAAGGCAGCCCAAACCCCTGTCAGGAGGGAGGCTCCAAACCATAATTAGGCTAAAATATCTACAAGGATGTACATAAACAGTCCATGCAGGAAAAAAAGAAGAGAAAAAAGGGCTGCAACAAAGCAAAGCCAGCTACCACAGCAAGGCAGACCCATTTCAAGCTGCATTTCTGGGTTTACTCATATTGCAAAATTCTGAAGGGACAGGCAGCAGGGCTGCAGCCAAGAGTCAGGGAGAAACAATAAATAACAGTGGAATAAGTGGAGGGCAAATTAAAACTGAGTCAAGAATAAAGTGAACTGAAATCAGTTACTAAATTAAGACAAAAGTTCTAATTTTATTCAATATTTTACTGGTTTCTCATCATTATTTCTCTCTGAAGCTGCAAACACCAGGGAAAAAAATTCTTTTTAAACTGAAAGCAGCAATGCCATGAAGTGCCACAGTTTGGTGAGGTGGACTCAGCTAATCCTCAGGTTTGCAATGAATGCTCTGTGGCACTCAGGGCTCTCTCAGGTGGCCAAGGCCATGCCCTGGGTGCCACAGGGGAAGGAAGGAAGCAGCTCCATGGATCCACCTGGGATCAACATCCTGATGCCAACTGCTGCTGCCACCCAGGCCAGAGATGGATGAAATATTTTCTTTTTCCACAAGGCAATTTCTTACTGAGTGACATAAATTCTACTATTTTATGGTTATGTATTAAATTCTTGTAGGAGGGCAGTGCTATAATAATTTTTACTTTTCAACCCCCAATAGTTTAAAGCCTTTTTTCCTTCACATTATGACCAAACCTCTTCTTTTGATGGGAGATGGGCAAAGATTGGACAGAGTGATGTGAATGGTCCATTTTCAAAGGAAATGAAAAATGGAACTTCTGAAGAGCTTTACACTAAAACTTCTTTATCTTTTAGCCAGCTCAGGAATAATCAGTGTAAAAACAGTAAATACATGAAATTTTGAGGATCAGGAAAGAGCACGTGCCTTCTTTAGTGCACATATTCCTTAAGATTAATAACTTTGGGTGCCACAAGTTAAAATGTCCTTTTCAGGGGATGGAACAGAAGACATTGCTGCTGTTTCATGGTGCTGGCACAGCTTAGAAGGTGGTTGAGCTTCAAAAGAATATCCCAGTTGAAATCTAGAGTAAAGAAAAGCTCTAAGGTAATGGAAACTCCACATTTCCAGTGTCCCACACATATGAATAGAACCCAAGTCAGTACATTAGACAATTGACTGGCTTTGCTTGAATGCATGCAGGAATAAATGGAAACATCCTTATTTCCTATCCCAAGGGGCAATTATTTCACTGCCTGGTTTTGTGCATTAAAAAAAAAAAAAAGGAAAAAAAAAAAAGAAAGCAAGATTCCATTGTCTGGTAGCTCAAATATCTTCCTATATGTGCTGGGTAAGCAGCCCAGCAGCAGAAAGAGGAAAAAAAGGCACAGAACTGTGGCATTGCATTCTCTAAACAAGCTCTCGCCATACCCAGCAGATTTCTGTGTATAAATACACAAAATCCATAAAAATACCCTTCAGGAGGGCAGCTTGTTTGTGTTTTTCAGAAGTTCTGTTAGTCATCATGTGTCCTGGCTGTGCCTGTGCCTACAGATGGTCCAAAATGCTCATTTCTGAAACGCTACAATGAGTCTAACAAATGCAAAGGCTGGAATTTCACACCTCTTTAGGAGAGAAGGGGACTGGATTGCAACTCAAACCCAGCTTTGCCTCCCAGTTCAGCACTGACAGGCGTTCATGTCTTTGTGCTTCCCTCTCCTTTCTTCTCCCTGCACACCTCCGGTGGTTTTCCTTTATCCTTGAAAGGGAAAATGAGAACATAAACATGGTTTATAAGCAAGGTGTTCAGAAATGGGGCATTTGGCCTCTTTTACACATCTCTGGAAGATACAGTGCCATGATGTGACCTGGATTCTCACTTGACAGCCCAGTGCCACCTTCCTCCAGGGCTGATCAGCTCTTGCAGGGCCAAGGACACACCCTAAAGCCCAGACTTAGGTTCCTTTTTCAGAAAGCACTGGAAAAACGGGGTAAATTTCTCTTCAGGAAGGTTTGTTCAGCTATTTTGCATCTGAGACGCCAAAAATTCCAGCTCCTGCCTCACTCCTATGGCACAAAGCACTTGGAGGATTTCCTGCAAAACCTAAACTTCCTCAAATCAGTAAAATTCGGCCAAAACCGGATGGGAGACCTCTCAAATCCCACACCCCAGGTTTTGGTGACTATTTGGAGACAGATTACTGCAGTACAGGCAGACTGAGCAGGAGGCAAATCTGGTGGGATTGGTTTTTATGGAGAGGCAGCCTCGCAGGGTTTGTGTTTGAGCTGCCTAGTTAAGCAGGCAGAAGGCAAGATCATGACATCTTAGGGAGGGAGGAAAAAAAAAAAAAAAGAAAAGATTCTTGGAGATACATAACGTGTTTAATTGAAACCATTAGTTTTACTGGCAAACAGCTTCATCTTTCTGTTCTGTTAATCCGAACAAAGTGCTGCAATTATGACTCAATACATAATGTCCTCTAGTGCTACTCATGTGCCCCACATTCCCCCAGCAGAGAAAGAAAACAGAGCTGCTCTCAGTTAACAAAACATTCCATGCTTCTAGCCAGAATACTTTTATTATATGGTTATCATATACATCAGAATTATAGTGGGAACATTTACAAATATGTGAAGATAGCTCAGAACCTCCGTTATTCACATACACACTAACTCACACACTCGGATTTTTTTTTGCATGTCTACTCAGTTACCAGGTGAATGATGCACAAAATTATTGCTTTGTGAACAAACACCTCAGATTAAACCTAATCTTCAGTGGCAAGAATCGAGATTTAAAAAAAAAAAAAAAAAAAGTCTTAAATACCCTGTATAACATACCTGTGCATAAACCTAAAGATATGTTTAGCTTACCCATTACCTTTGAAATACTTACCAAAATTAAAATTTGAAACCCATTTATAAAAAAAAGTATTAAAAAGTTCACCATTATTTACAAATCCGATTAAATTACACATAAATAAATATTTACATTCAACACACTGCTTCCCTTAATACACATAAAGCCTCCCTGGAAGTATTTTTTGGCCTTAGTAGGCAAAAAAAAGTTTTAAAAAAAAGTTATGTGCCTATTCTTTCAAGTTTCCCCCCCAAATTTAAAAACAAGACAATATAAATATGTGAATAAAGCTGCAATATCCTTAGACACAGAAAGTGAATTTTCTAAAAGTATTTTCATTTTGAACTAGTCCTTGTTAAAAAAATACCCAGATAATATAAACTGCAGCCAACATTGCTGCAGTTTTTAAAAGCCTGAATATTTCTGTAAAAAATTAGCATGTCAAATGCCATCTGAAGTCTAGTAGGATTTTAGTACTCTATGTTAATCTGAAAATAAAGGATAAAAAAAAGTAAAAGAGAAGAAAAAAAAAGAAGAAAGAAATGAAACTGATTTAAAAAACAACCCCACAGAATAATCTTACTATTTTCAGGTGTTTATAAAAAAAATTTAATGTACATAAATCTCTATACCACTGCTTAATACTGTTTTGTTGTTACTGTTGCGTTTCGAGAGAATGAACCCCTGAAATTGTATCAGAGAGCAGAACAGGCTTCCATCTAAAATCTGTCTCTTAAAAACTACACATGAATCTGGTCAGCCACGAGATACTGACATGTGGAAAAGGAATCTAAATAAATCTCTGTGGATAATTCCATCAACCCCCCCTTTATAGCACCACTGTAACAGCAAAGGATTCAATACACTTGTCCCGAGTACTTATCTCCAGGTAATTGCTCCACACAACAGGGATACTGCAGCTTTTAGCAACACTTGTCCCACGGATCCAGCAGGAGTGAAGATCCTGAATGATTTTTATTTTCCTCCCCTTTTTCCCCTTGTTTCTTAAAAAAAAAAAAAAAAAAAAAAAAAAAAAAAAAAAAAAAAAAATAAAACCACCCAAATCTCTATATTCCCCCTGGCAAGAAGATGAGAGTCTGTGTAGGAGGAAGGGCAGAGTCTGGTTTTCCTTTCACTTCCTGTGCTTGTCCATTTTGTCAATGGTTTTGTTGGTCTCTGCGGGGCTCTGGTCTCCAGCGTTCATGTAGGATTTGTCTGCTATTTTTAACGCCTCGTTTAGGTAGTTCTGCACGGATGTCATGGCAGCACAGATGGCAGCGCTCCCAAAGCCATGTGTGATCAGGCTGAAATGAGTCAAACAGCCCTGGATGCCAGGGTCCAAGATGGGGCTGGGCCTCGTGTTTCCAAGGGGAGTTCTGTCCTGAGTGAGGAGGTCTGTGAATTCCTTACAGATCTGCCTGCAACACACAAAGGGCTCACGCTTTACACCACAGAAACAAACCGAAATAACAAAGAGATCTGCATCGAGCATTTGGCATTTGTGGCGGGAACTAGGAGAAACTCAGTGTCTAAATTCAAAACAAAAACAAAAAAGAAATTAGCATCACGTTCAAACTGCACTGGATTTCCAGCTTTCTGTTTATTAGCACCACTTTCTGATGAACCTTCTGTTGCATCCCCATCACAAAAACACTCTGCAAAATAAACTCTGCACCTCTGGTGCCTGCCTGGCTCCGCATCATTTGCTCCAGATTTGGGGTGGGGAGTGGGAATTCAGTGCTGGTTTCTCTGAGAACTTTCCCAGCTGGAGCAGCTGAAGAGGAGATTTCATTTAGTTGTGTATATTCCATGTATATGTAGGGAGGCCGAGGCCCTGATCCTGCAAACACTCACACATATGCCTGGCAAAACATGAGTGCTTAATAATGCTCCAGCATATGTTGTTTGCTGCCTGTAAATCTGTCCCCTTGAAGGGATTTCACAGGAGCTGAGCAATCTTAACAGAATCATCACTTTATCAGAATTTCTCAATCACAAACATCTTCCAGGAGATTTTTATTAGTGCCAGTAACAATGCCAATAAGGAAAATACTCAGGAGCAGGAGGAGTGCTCAGGAAAAATTAGCACAATGTTTAAACTATAGGCAAGGGAGACTAGATTTCTAGGTTTATAAATTTTTGAGAGTTATTATTGTAAAAGAAGATCTTTTTTAAAAGAAGGCTGGATGGATTGAACACCAGGAGTGTGTTTTGCACTCCTGTTGTGAACACAGAGCCAGGGCACCTTTCTCAGCAGTATAGGCAGGTTTTTGTCAGCTCCTCTGCAGAGTGAGGGTGCTGCCAAAAGCAGGGAATCCCATCCACCCCAAACAGAAAACATCTCAGAGCAGAACAAACCAAAGCTCTGCTAAACCTGAGCCTGGGAGAGGAGCTCAGCAGGGGAAAGGGGAAAGTTGAGCTCTACAAACACCAGTTTGAGATGAGCTTAACTCAGCCCAGAGACCTGCTCAGGACAGGGTTTATCCATAGGTACAAGGGTCTGCAGCACAGCCAGAACAAAGCTCCCTCCTTCCCCCTTCCTTCCCCTTCACCCAGGTCTGTGACAGGGATTTATTGAAGCACAGGGACTTTCCACACCTCCAAAGGATGCTTCCAGTGAACTATAAACATCTCCAGCCATAACAAGAGGGACTCTCCAGCAGCTCCTGAGTGCCACGGGGAGCCGGGAGCTGCCAAAGACCAAAGGGAGCACACGGGGGCTGAGCTGCCCCTGCTCCACTCCTGGCCCTGCTCACATCCCAGGGCACACCTGCTCCACATCCTCAGCCCTGCCACACCTAGGGACACCTTGTCCTTAGGGTCACCTTGTCCTTAGGGCTGTCCTGGTGTAGGATTTTTCCTGAAGTTTTCACTGCAGTCGACTGCAGTAAAAACTTCAGGAAAAGTTTTTTACTGCAGAACTGGTCCAAACTGCTTTAGTTACCCACAGGACTGTTACCATTATTATTGGTTCAGACTAAAATGAAACTGCTGCTAGAGACACTTTTTCCTTAGGACTCTCCTGGTGTAGGATTTTTCCTGAAATTTTTACTGCAGTTGAACAGAACTGGTCCAAACTGCTTTAGTTACCTACAGGATTGTAACCCTTATTATTGGTTCAGACTGAAATAAAACTGCTGCCACAGCTGAATTCAAACCAAAACCAAATAAAAAGAATTGCTTCATCTTCCTAATTAAAATTACACACAAAAATCCACCAAGCTATCCCCCAGTCGCAGACAGTCCAGAGTCAGACAAAAACACATCCAAAAAGGGGAGAAGAAATAAAACCCAAGCTGAAAACTTACTTTGCAGCAAGCAGCATGTTCTTCCTGTTTGCCATCTCGTTGCGGCCCATGTGTGGTCTGGTTAAATATTCAGCCACTGCTTTGGAAGGAAATTCTGTCTCACACACGTAGCCAAAGTCACGGGCAAGATGCACAGCTTCACCTGGGTGGGTGGAAGGGAGGGCTTGGTAAATTGTAAAATATCGTTTATTGAAAGGAAATCAGGGATATTAGGGAAAAAACGCTGTGGGTTTTTGTAGTGTATTTCTGTTTTGGAAAGCAACACCATTCTGTCACTTACTACGATATTTTAATTGATGGATCTGTTTCTTTGTAAGTTTGTATCAAGAAAAAAAAGATTTACAAGGTGAGTGCTACAAAAAAGAATTCTCTTGTTTTTATACTAGAAAGAAAAATTTCTGTCGCTATCCAGAATAACTGCACAGTAAAGATCACAATTCAATCAGGATGAAATTGTCCACGGATATTTAAAAATATCTGCCAAATAAATCCCACATTATAATAAAAGTTTTCAGTTTAGTATGCTTTCGAAATATTTTTTCGTAAGAATTTTCAGACAGAAAACCAAACTGCAAGGTGCATAACCAGCTCACTTTTTTTTCATTAAAACAATTAAAATTAAAATAAAAGATTGGTGTGATCAGTGCAATGCCCCTGTGCACACACATCAGCTCCCCAAAACTTCCAAGCAAAGCTTTTAAATGCAAGTTGCTGCATTATAAACAGCAGGAAGGTATTATTGGATCATTTTTCACTCTTTCCATTTCAGTTGCTGCTTGTACTCCTATTAAATCGTGCCACTACCAGGAGCTGCTTGAAACAGGAACACCAAATGTAAACCACACACACACACACATATATACACACCCTTCAGGTCAGCTTCCCTGACAGAGGGTCCACAGAGCATGGCCCACATTAAAGGGGCTCCAGTTTCCTAGCAGGAAGCCCAAAGCTATAAATCTCACTTTATAAGCTTGTTTATTAGCAAAGCTTCTGAGGACACCGCTGAGGTAGGGCAGGACTGCACTCAGCTGCCCCAGAGTCCCCCGGTTTCCCAACAAGAAACCAAACCCAGCAATGCCAGGAGTTTCACCCCGTTTGCCTCGCCCTTGTGAAACCCAAAACATCCCTCAGGAGACACAGTGGGCAAAGCAGGAACTCTGCATCCCTGCAGTGGCTGGGCTTGGGTGAGAGAGCCCCTCAAAGGCAGCACAGCCCTTCCTTAGGTGCTGCAACATCCCTACCACACTCACTTTAAAACAAACAAAAAACCCATATTACTTTCAGGGACTTTCTAACCTTTCCATGCTTTGCCTAGAGGATAAAAGCTGTGCACAAGGGGAGAAAGTTTATTTTTAAGACACACTCGGGACTGACCTTCCACCAAAGATGTCAATAGTGTCACATTTGCAGCTTTCCTTCTGCCAGCAGGAAGATTCAAGCCAATTTTATCCAGTTTTTCCCTTAATGATCTGCCACCATTTTTAGATTTGGCTCTGTAATTAAAGAGGAAAAAAATGGCCTTATTTATCTTCAGGGAACACTTCTTTTTAAGATGAGAAATTCCAGTTACTGACATTCAATAGGGTTCTACTGTGGTGGGGAGAAGATAAAAAACAGGCTCTTTTCAAGTGACCTACTTTTTAAATGCTCTACTCAAATTCAGCCAGGATGAAACACAGCAGGTCAAAATCAAAATATTTCAAACTACACCACTGAAACCAACAGCTGTAGAATGATCACAAGCCAAATTAAGTGTATGCAGAAAAGGATGTGGAAAATGTCCTTGTAATGATTAATCAGGACCACGAGATTTAATAAAAAAAAATCATTCCACACGGTTTTGGGAATCAGAGACAGCTCCACGTGCTGGTTTTGAGACAAAACCCTCAGCTCTAAACAGAGGATGAGAATTGCTGTCAGAGCTGTTAATAGCACTTCTCCAGAGGCAGCAGAAGTGCAAAGAAGTTTTATTTCCAAAGCCTATTAGGACTCAGTGTCGCTGGGCTGCTCAAAAAATCAGGAGCTGGCTGAGAGAGAGGCTCTGTGGCTGTGCTGGTGTGGCTGCTCACACACAGCAAAACAAGCAAAACACAAACACGGGGGGAGGCTGGCAGGGCAGGGAGGGTCCATCCTACCTTCGCAGGACTCCTCCTAGCAGGGAGGCATTGAGACACTCCGGGGGCGAGAGCCGCCTCTGCACCTCCGCCACTGTCACTTTGTACTTGGACGTGGAGCTGAGCAGGGACAGGCGGCCCGGCACGGAGCAGAACACCTCGTTGGGGTTGATCACCACCCCAATTAAGCCATCCTTCTGGCAGGGCAGGCTCAGAGCGCTGTTCTTCGTTAGGGAGATGGGACCTGAGGGTGGAGGAGGAGAAACAGGGATTTTACAAAAGGGGGAAATAAACAGAAATCCCACTTGCCACTTCCTTTCTATAAAAACAAGTAGGAAGAGAGGATTTTGTTTGGTGTTAAACGCTCACATCACTGGACCCCATCCCCAGCATCCATCCACCCAAAAGGGCCCCAAAACTATTCGTGACCAGCTGGATTTTGCCACTGGATTGCCAGGAGCTGCCGAACACAAGCAAGAATGCTTCTCAAGGCACACAACCCTACTCCAGCAGGCTGCAAGGCAGCAAAGCCGTGCTCACAAAAACTCCATGCTACAACAGACTCCAAATTAGCATCCTCCAGCTACTGCCAAAACTCTTCCCAAGCCAGGGCAGGGAGAAACCTCCCAGCTCCTGCTGGGCTTCATCTTCCACCTCGCACACGCAGATTTGAGAAACCGCCTTTGGAATTTAATCCCAAACAAATTCCTACCAGAGAGCAGCACAACAGGGAGGGACGCAGCCCAGGGGAGAACCGAAAGTAAGGAGCTGCTCCTCGTTAAGAGCTTCAGCCTTTAGGTGAGGAGGGACAACAAAGGCTTTGGAGGGAGCAAACCACAGATCCGGCTTTTCCATCCCCTCGCGAATCTGCCCGGTTCACCCAGTGCTGCTGCTGAAAGGGTTAAAGAGCCGAGGTCGGCCCCACTCCCGGAGGGGGAAGATTTGTCAGTGGTGCATCTGACAGCAAAATTATTCTCCCATGAGCTAAAGGCAGCAATCAGCGCTCTGACACACACTTCTGCTTTTCCTCAGTTAGGTATTTGTTTGAAGTCTTCAGAGGAAACTTCTGATTTTTTTTTTTAAGCACAAATTTGTTTAAAAACAAAAGCAAGGAAAAAAACCTAAATTACTGTAAATTGAGTCAATACGTCTTCTTCCTTCCTCAAAACCTCGGCTACAAACCAATTTCGATTAAGATAAAGCCAAACAGTCTTCTGCCAGTGAACTCGGTCTTTTCTCAAAACTTGTAAAGAGGTTTAAAAAAATTGGGGAAAAAAAAAAACTATCTTCGAGTGCTATCAGCAACAAAAAAACCTCAAACAAACAAACAAAAGAAAAGCCCCGTGTCACTTTACACACACGTACTTCAGGAAAGATTAAAATCGGTTCAAGGTCCTGGTTCCCATTAAAGCCATAACACAAGAGCACACGAGGGGGGACAGCCGTGTCCCCGGGGGAGTCTCACAGCCCAGGGCAGTTTGTCCCTCGGACAGCATCACAAAAATCCAGCGACAAAGAGTGGAATAAAAACTCCTCCGCCCTCCCGATCCCAAAGGATCGTTCTTTATAAAAATAATAGGGCGTCACTTCACCGGTGCGTCACGAAACTTTTAACTATTGACAAGGGAAAGTAAAACTGCGGTGCCACCTTACTGACCTTTTCTAATGACTGTCTGGTCATGCATTAGTAAGTGTTGATCTTCCACATTCTGGAAAGAGAAAGGGGGAGAAAGTTTCGCACCTGGAAGAGCCGAGAGGGAAACCCATGCCCTCCCCGCGGACCCCGAGGGGCGAAGGGGACAAAATGCGGATTTCTCCGCATGGACGGGGATGGGATGTGCGGGAGGACACGGGGCCTGTCCCGCTTCGCCGAGGGGGCTCCGAGCTCTCCTTACCTGCACCTCCTCCATCTGGTGGGCCATGTCGTGCAGGCCCAGGTTATCGGCCAGCGCCGAGGCGTCCAGCCCGTGCCCGTGGGGCAGCAGCAGCTCGGAGCGCCGGAAAGTGTCGCGGCGGCTGCCGGCAGAGCCGCTCTCCAGCGCCGAGAGGTGCGGCACCAGCCCGGGGCGGCCGTGCGGGGCCAGCCCCGCCGGCTCCTGGCTCTGCCGGTTCGGCCAAGCGCTCTGCTGCTGGCTGGGCGGCGGCGGCGGCGGCTGGTGCAGCGGGTTGATGGAGAAGGGGTCCCCGAGGTGCGAGTAGGGGTCGCTGGACTGGGAGTAAGGCAGCGGCTGGTACGGCGGAGGGAAGTAGGGGGGCTGGAAGTCGGAGGCGCCCGAGTGCGAGAGCGGCGGGGCCGGGCTGTACAGGTGCTGGCTGACGGCGGAGAGGTGCGGCAGCCGCGGGTTCCCGTTGCTGCTGCCATCGTGCCGGTCCTGGAAAGCACACAGGGGTGGGGAACAGCGGGGTGGCCGTCAGCAGGGTCGGGGGACACGGCGGCCGCGGGGTGGTGGCGCTTGGGAAGGAGAGAGGAGAGCGAGAGCCGCCCCGCTCCTGCCCAGAGTTGGGTGTTTTTAAGGCACTTCGCGGAAGAAATCAGCCCCGCTCCCAGGGAAGAGGTTACAAAGCAGTTCTCGCTGCTACTACATCATCGCAACTACACCAGAACAACCCTTGTCCCGCTTGTGAGAGTCAGCAGAGGAATCATTAAAATCACAAAAATTCAAATCAGAGACGCGGCCGCGTTTCCGCCGCGCTGCCTCGGCTGGGCAGGAGGCGGCGGGGCCGGGGGGCCTGCGGAGCGATGGGGACCCCGGCCCTGCCATCCTTCCCACCCCGAGGGGCGCCCAGGCCGGGGCTCCCTGCTCTGCCCGCCGGGAGGGAGCGCGGCGCTGCCTCCAGCCGTGCCATCGCCGCTTCTGCCCCCATTTCCAATCTCAGCGCTCAGAGCTGAAATGTCTACATTGAGCTGATCCAGGGATTTAGCAGCTTCTGGCTTCACGGTCATTAAAATAACAGGGCTAGTTAATAAGAGGTGAATGGGGTCCCAATGGAGCGTGAAGCGGGGACTGCGGCTAATCTGTAGGAGCCGAGCAGGCGGACCAGCGGAGCCGGGGGGGCGCGGGGGACACAGACGAGTTCGGAGACATCAAAACCCAGGAGCACCTCGCGGCGGGGTGGGAGCTGCTCCCGGGGAGGAAAAACGTGCGAAGGAAGGGTTCGCCCTGCCCGGCTCAGCAGCTGCTACCTGGCTGCCCCTCCGCATCCCGCCCGCTGCGGTGCGGAGCGCTCCCACAGCCCCGCGGCTCCGGGGTCCCGCCGCTCCCGCACGGCGCTGCTCCATGCGGGATGCGAGCCCTGTTCTCCCAGCTGGGGCTCATTTAATTTGAGAGTTCAAAAGACTCGGTAAAGAAAAATATAAAAATACGAAAATAAAAATTCGCACCTCCAAAGGAAAAAAGGAAAAAGAAAAAAAAAGCCAAGCGGGCTCTCGGGCAGGGAGCGCTGCCGCTCCGGCGGGGAGGCGGCGGGGCTGGCAGCGAGCGGGGCCCGGGGCCGGCGGAGCCCCGCGCTGCCCCGCGCAGCACCCCCGGCGGCGACCCCTCCCCGCAGCCTCTCACCTCGCAGTCCTCTTCGTACTTGACATTATCTGCTAGTTTCCACAACATGGCGTCCAGCGTCCGGACCAGGTGCGCGGTGCCGCCAACAGAACAGCTCGGCCCCCGCCACGGGCGGTAAATCCACGCCGGCGCTGGGCAAGAGCAGCGGCCCCCCGGACGGAGCTCAGTTGGCAGGCATGAAGGCAGCTGACGGACTAACCCTCCGCGCTTGTGGTCACTCGGGCTTTTTTTCCCTGCCCAGACGCCCTTAATGGCAATAGAATTATCCTAACTCCTCCCCAGGGATGGCTCGGGCGCCGCGGCCGCCAGCCACTCAGGAGGGAGCGCGCAGCCCCAAGCCACTCCTTCCGCGGCCGCGGAGGGCGGGCGGGCAGCGCGGAGCCCGAGCCCCTCCGCCGCCCCTCCTCGGGGTGCGGGGCCGTGGGCGCTGCCCCTCGGCGAGTGACGGGGGCACGCGTGGGCACCCCGCGCTGCGCGGGTTTGGGGAGCGGAGGGAGCAGGGCCGGGTGTTCCCCGCTCCTCCACGCGTGGATGGGCTCTGCTGAACCCCTCAATGCGCCGCCCCCACGGCCGGCGGGTTTTTGGGTGAAATAAACTCGGGAAAAGTCCTGGTAGCGAAAGCGAGAAAGTCCGAGCGCAGCCGGGGTTTCATTTGCATAATTGTCAAGAGTTTGAATTACTGATTACAACTTGTAGGCTACCAAGGTTTAAGGTATAATTTACTTAATGATCCGACAAGATTATTGCAGTGGTGTCGAACCCCCGGTAGGTAAAGCAGCCCTGATTCAGCGTCCCCTATCCGGGGCTCCGTGAATTGTGCGACTGGTTCCTCGCATCGGCTTCTTTTTATTTTAATTTTTAAACTTTTTTTTTAACGAAAATCCCGTCTGTCTAATCTTTTCGCGCAAACTCGGGGCTGGGGAAGCAGGTGGGAGGTGAGACAGGCATTTTCGGACGCCGTGAGCACACTTTCATCTAAGCTTAGAAAATACTTCCCTGCCAAATTGCTACCTTTCTGCAGGCATTTGATCTATGCAGTTATGTGTGTCAGACAAAATGAACATCGTTTTCAAAAGCAACGACTTCTCCCAGTGTTTTAAGGTGCATCCGGATCGCTGCTCATTTACATGAGAGGGGCAAGTGTTTGTTTATTGTGGCAGAGACAAAAGCTGACCCTGGGCAGCGCTGGCTGCGGAGATCTCGGCTATCAGCGCCGGGGACGAGCCGCCCGAGAGCTGCTATTAAAGGCCCGAGATAGACCCACGTCTCCAGATTTAACCAGTTCACACTTCACTCACTTTCCCCCCTCTAAAGATCAGGGAAGAAAAATAACAAGAGCGCTAATTAAAATTTTTAAAAAAATCCAAACACCATAAGCCCCTCCATCAGACTAAATGAATGATCTAAAAATAAACCCGAGGGGGACGGGGGTGCTGGAAGTAACTGTTGGAGGTGTTATCTGCCTTATCTACCACGCAGGTGCTGATTTGCAGCAGTTGCATTAAGCCCGTCATCATCAGCGACTCCACATTATCATTTTTGGTGGAGTCTCTATTTATTTTTATTTTTTTTAACGACGGTGTTTTTCTTCCAGGGATGTTTCTTTGAAATGCAGTTCGCGACGATTATTAGCGAGTGTGCTTGCGCTGCTCCTGGCGTCATTAAGACTAGGAATCTAAATAATAAAATACAGGGGGAGCTTGAAGTTCATTTGTATTAAAGGGACAAGATGGATTTAGAAAGAAACGAGGAAGGGAACCGTCGAGCTTCCCTGGTTTGGGATCAGCTCTTCTTCCTTCCAAAGGAGAATTGTAACAACTTTGGTTATTTTTATTATAACTTCAGAAGCCAGATTTTGTTTCTGCTCAGAAATGTCACACTGAGAAACGAGCACGATTTTATCATTCTTTGGGATTGTCAGTGCCTGAACACCTTCGTTTTGGTGCCCAAAATCACGAAGATGAATTCGCGTTATTTATTGTGTATCTAGGAATAATATTTATAAAAAGAAGCGTGGAAGAGGATGAGGGACGTATAAGAAACAAGGCGACCGAAATAAACACTTGGCTTTCTAAACAGCAAGCCAAGAGAGCAGAGAGGAGGCTGAACACGACCGAGTTTGAGAGAAACTTTCCCGTACACCCACTTGCTCCTCGCTCCGTGCTCGCAGCCGCTGCCAGGGGCCGGCGCAGGGTCCGGGACCCGCGGGGAGCACAAGGGGAAGAGAAGGGAAGGGAAGAGAAGGAAAGGAAGGCAGGGAGCGAAGGGAAGGCAGGGCAGGAGCGGGCACTGCCCGTGCCCTCCGCCGGGTGCCCGGCAGGTGATGGATGCGGGCCCTGCCCGGGTGCGGCTGCCCAGGGATGCTTTGGTGCGGGCACACGGCGGCTCAGCTGCTCCGCTCCTCTCTGCGGGCTCGGGGAGGGATAACGCTGTTGGAGCCGCTCCCTCTGGGCACGGTGGCGGTCCCGGCACGGTGGCGGTCCCGGCACGGTGCCGTTCCGCAGCGCTCCGCGCTCCGCTCAGAGCCCGGGTCAGTCCCCGCGGAGCTCAGCCGCAGCCGCGCCCGGACAAACGCTCCGCTCGCAGCGCACTCCGGGGATGCGCAGGCAGCCGGGGCTGCTGCCCGGACACCGAACCGCCCCGGACACGCCTCTGAGACTGGGGCAGAGCAGCGTCCGACCCGCAGCCGGGCAGGGAGGTGGGTGCTGACAGGTGGCGGCTTTTATTTACTTATTAAAAAACAATAATAAATAAGTATTTTTAAATTGGTGCTCTTAGTCCGGGAATATGCCCTGATTCCGAGCAGAAGAGGTGCCTCGCTCCGTGGGGGATTAGTTCCCTTTTAGACGAGGCTGCAGTTTCCCGTGGGGAGCACGAAGCACCCCCGGGCGTGAACACGCTTCGGGAGGGGAGCCAGAGCCCACTGCTGCGCCTCTGTCACACGCTGTAGTTTTCCTATTTGGCAGCAATTAAAAGAGAGCGTGGGGATGCTAATTAGTTACATCCTTCTTCCTCTAAAAAAATTATTTAAACACACACATATCTGTATTGTTAATGAGGCTGCAGCAACCTGTCCGGATTGTCGCCTGGGCTCCTGCAGAGCTGCACAAAGGCAGCGGCTGCCCCGCGGCCCCGGGACACTCCGCGGGTTGGGGCGCGGATCGGGGGGTCCCCCCGGAGGGGCAGGACCCGCAGCCCAGGGCCAGGGCCAGAGCCGCGGGGCCGGGACGGCTCCCGGGGGGCTCAGGGGGTCCCCGGGACCGGGGCCGCGGCACGAACGTGCCGGGGATGCTCCGCAGCACAGCCACGGCCGGCCGGCCCCGCGGAGGGGCGCGGAGGGAGCATCCCCACCGCACCCCTCCCGCTGCGCTCCCCCGCCCCAAGCGCGGCCGCCCCGCTCCGGGAAGGCACCGAGACCCAGCCCGGACGGATCGCCCCGCCGCCGCACAGCCCGCACGTTTTCAGGCTTTTTTTTTCCCGCTCCGCCGTTTCTCCTCCCTTCACGGCCCCGGGGGATGCGGGGGGCGGTGTCTGTGCGCGGCTCCGGCACCGGGAGCATCCCTGGAATCCCTGCCTGGCGGGAGCCTTTCCTCGCCCTCGCCGTGCCCCCCCGGCAGGGCAGCGGCCGCTCGGGAGGGCCCCGGGCAGCTCCCCCGAGGCTCCCGCAGCCCGGGAACGGCAGCCCGGGGGCTCCGGGCACCTGCCCCGCTGCCAGGTGTGCCCAAGGCCAGGCTGGACGGGGCTTGGAGCGACCTGGGCCGGCGGGAGGTGTCCCTGCCCAGGGCAGGGGGCTGGAGCTGCACCGTCTTTAAGGTCCCTCCCAGCCCAAACCATTCTGTGATTCTACCCCGGTGTGGGAGGTGCAGTCTGCATCGTCAGGGCTGTGTGTGGGCTGGGCCCCCTAAAAGTGAAGGTGATGGGGAGTGGAGAGAGGCACCACTGCAGGAATGAATCCCTGCCTCAGCTTCCAGCCTCAGCTTCCAGCCCTCACCTCTGCAGGAAGCGAGAAGTGCCCACACTTTCTTCATTTTCCCCCAGTCTATTAATTTGCTTAATAAACACCATCCCAGCTGTGTTTTCTTCCTGCTCCTTCTCTCTGGAGCTGGAGGAGCAGAGTCCCCTGGCCATGCTGTGCCCTGAGCCTGCAGCACAGAGGATGTTTAGCAATTCCTGGGCAGAAGTGACAGGCTTTGGCACCAGGCACTTCTGGGCCCTGGGTGAGATGCTCCCTGGCATGTGGCAGAGGCTCACAGCAATGTGCAGCTGCCTGGGGCTCCTGCAGAGGAGTTTCTCTGGATTTTGTGCACGAGGAGTTCTGTCAGGCTGGATGGTTTGAGGCAGGACGTGGACACCTGGGAGAGTTCACAGGAGCCTGCCTGCAGCCACAGCAGGGACAGGGCACAGGAACACCCAGATTCCAGTCCGGCCCTGTCCCTGAGGCAGGGCATGACCACAAATGTGACAGCAGCTGCATTTACCCTGATCTGCTCATTCATAAAACAAGGATAGCAATCCCAGCAGTGGCCAGAGCTGGATTCAGTTCTGGTGGAAGCAGGAGAGGAGTGGGAGCTGTGGTTCCCCATCCCATCTCTGCCCAAAGGTGCCTCCTCAGGGCTCTGACATTTTGCCTGCAGTGGAATCATCCTTCCACTCTGGAGAGATGCTCTGATTTTCTAAATTTCCCTCCTTTTTATGTCCATCAGGAGCTGTTAGCCAGTGTTCCTCCAAAGCCTGTCATTGCTGGACTGTGTGTAACCAAATCCAGCTCCCCCTTGCAGGGCACAGGCTCAAAATAAAAGATAAAAAACCCCAACAGCCAAAACACCACAATGCTAAAAGTGAAATTAGGATTCATATATTTAGTTAGGCTGTTTCCTGTAAGTAAAAACAGGCTCTTGGCTCAATAGACACAATTCATATTATAAAAAATAAAGGTTGGTGATGATGTTTCATGCAAACAACTGTTGGGGCCACGATGTTGATGTTTGGGGAAGGTTCCTCTGTGGACAGAGATGGGCACCAGGCACAAAGAGTCCTTCCCATCCCTGCCTTTGGGGGGTCCTGCAGCCCATGCACTCTCAGGGTACCAATCAAGTGTGTAAAATGTCTTTTTCAAAACACTCATTCTCCATGTACATCCATAGATACACACAGACATGAGAGGAAAGTTGTCTAAACACCTCCCAGGGTGATTTTGGGCACAATACAAAGCAGAGATGCAGACAGTCCCAGTGCAGGAGGGAAGGAATTTCCAGAGCAGCAGTCAGTTCCCTTATTTCTTGTTACCTGAGAGCTGCACTGGTGTGAGATGGATGGTGCCTTTGAGAGCCAGCCCTGATGCTGAGACAGGAATGAGGTCACCACTTCCTCGTGGTGCTGCATTAGAATGGAAAACAATCACAGCAGCAAAACAAAACCAGCTCAGCCCAAGGCATGCAAATGCAGCGGCAGACACGGCTCCAAGCAGGTCAGGCTGCACCCATGCAAATGCTGGGGGAGCCCAGAGCTCGGCCAGGTGGCCAGGAGGGTCACAGAGGGGGCTCTGAGTGACCCCAGCCCAGCCCGGGCTCTGGGGAGCCTGGCACAGGGCCCCAGGGCTCTGAGCCCCCCTGGGATGGGATGGGATGGGATGGGGTGGGATGGGATGGGATGGGATGGGATGGATGCCTTGTTCCAGCACAGCCAGCCAAACCTCTCGGAGCCCACAGTGCCTTCTGGAGCCCAAAGCTGGCCCTGCTGAATAACAGAGGGGTGTGGATGGTCACAGGGAGGCTTCCCAGTGCATGGAGGGAGGGATGAGTTCACTCTTTGCTGCCACAGCTTTTGCCCAGTGCTGGTTTCCTGGGATGATGAGTGGAAGAGCCCCATGCTGTTGATTGTCTGTACAAAACTGCACAAACTGGGAAGGGAAGAGTTTGAACATTCTCCTTTTAAAATCCTGAGCCCTCCCTCCCTAAAATCCTCCCTCAGGATGTCAGGAGACCGTGCTGTGCCCATGGTCTGTGGTGAGGATCCTGTCTGCACACAGGCAGGGGAGGAGAATTCCCATCTCCAGCAGCCCCAGACTGAAAATCCGCCCCGCTCTGCCTGTCCTCAGCAGCCCTGCACTGCCCACACACGCAGGCAGCACCACCAGCAGCTCTGGGCTGAGCTGTTCCCTTGTTTAGAGCAGGGAAGCAGGAAGCAGGCACATGTAAAGCATCTCCACAAGCTACAGACCTGCAGCTCACCCCGAGCTGCCCAGAGCTGAGACGGGAGCTCTGAGCCCTGGCCCTGCTGGGACAGCAGGAGCTGTGTCAGCTCCCTCTGAGCAGTGGCTGGAGGCCTGCCCAGCCCTGACACATCCTGCCAGCTCTGAGCAGGCACAGGGGGAGCTCAGTTCCCTGCAGGTGTGCCCAGAGCACCTTGCCCAGCACCCTGGTGATGCTGACCCCGAGCACGGCCTCATCCCCTCCCTGGGACATGGAAAACCCTGGGTGGAGGCTGTGACATCCCCACTGAAATGCTGGAAACAGAAAAGGAGGACCTACAAACACGCTGGAATGGAGATGCCATCAAAGGAAATGCAATGGAAGGGAAAAAAAAAAGGAAATTGGGAAATTTTGTGACTACAAGAAAACGGATCGGATTACATGAGGTGCAGTGCAAAGGGCCAAAACAGGCCAAAACTAAGCTCAGAGATGGTGCAAAAGCAGGGGAAAAGATCAAAGAGGAAGGAAAAAAATGAAGGACACAACTTTGAGGGGAAGATATGAGAGACATGGCATGGATACTTAAAAAAAATTAAACAATCTTGGCCAAAGTGAAAGCCATCAAAAGGCATGGCATGCCATCAAGGGCAGGGATATGCACCAAAGCTTGCCCAATTGAAATTGCAAGATTTCATTTCCCTTCCCAAAAGGAAATTTAATTTTCCTTCCTTTTGGGAAGGGAAACAAAGTCTTGGAATGGGCAGGAGGCTCTGGGCAGGCTCCCCACACACACCTGGCTGGGGACAGCCCTGGAGGCTGCAGTCTCAGGACAGCCTCTCCCTGCACCAGGCAATTGCTGCTCCTTGTAATTTTCCCCGAGATGGTGCCATTGCAAATGCCATCCTTATCTCCCTAAGTACAGATCCTCTCCCCAGCCATGTCACACAGCAATTTGTTACATAAGCTCATTAAGTTTTTTTAATGTATCTATGTTAATAGGCACATAAATATGGAAATCTTAATTTCAGGCCTGTCTCTGAAAAGCATTAGCTGGGAAACTGGTCTGAGGAAAAACAAACATGGCCCAGGAATAGCCAGGAGTTTAACCAGGGTTTGGTGAATGGAGTTGTGCTCCTCACTGATCATCACCCGTGACCCTCCAAAAGCTCATTCTCAACAGAGAACCTGCATTTGCTTTGTGTTCTTCCCACCCTCAGCAATGCTGCAGTGGCAGGCTGGATTTATCTCTATTATTTTTGTCTCTTATCACAGGTGCCCTATTAGCACAAATAAAAGGACTCTGGTTCTCCAAAGCAAACAGAGACATTGGCTGCAGCCCAAGGATCCCCAGTGAACAACTGCAACCTGCAAAGTGCACTTAAAATGGCTCAGCAGAATTCCATCCACATTCATTTTCTGCATCATTTACAGTAGTAAATACTATTTCAGGTGTATTCCTGTTTGGCTCCACACCTTTAATTTGGTGATTTCACACAGGAGAACGTTTCCACACCTCGTGATCCTTCCCTGCAAGGATCCTGTCAGGAAAGCAGCTCTGAGGCTGTGCACTCTGCATTCACCCCACGGGCCCTGGGACACCCACCAGGCACTCAGGGCCTGCAGATGAAGCTCACTTGAATCACTGACGTGGATTTGGCTGCCCCAGAGTAACTCCCTGCACTGCCAGGAGATGCCAAACCCTGTCTGGAGGCATCCAGAGGGGAGAGGAGCAATTCCCTGCCCACCTGAAGCAGACTGGTTCTGTGCTGTGGTGGTTTTTAGGGGTCAGCTGGCCGGGGGGCATGCACAGTGTGTCACAGCATGTCACAGCGTGTCACAGCGTGTGCCCACCTCAGCAGGGATGAATCCAGGTGTCCCTGCACCCTTGGGGTGCCGGATGGGGCAGCAGTGCCCAGATTCACTGGCACTGCCCATGGCCTCAGGCTGCCCTTTCCTGGAGCACCAACAGCTCAGCAGGGCCAAAAGGGACTGGGGGGTTTCTCCCTTTCCTTCTCTTTGGGCTCTCTCAGCAGCAGGCCCCAGCTCCTGGGTCACTCCGTGCATTCCTGCCGGATCGGTGGGTGGAAGCGGCTCCAGAGGGCTCCCATGGGCACCAGGTACCCAGCAGGGGCAGTTTCTGCTTTGCTCTTCCAGGTCAGCACCCAGCACATTAAATTCACTTCCCTCTCCTGCCACTCTCCCTGCCAGGCAGAGATCGAGGCCATTCCCAGGCATTGGGAAAATACAAATACAGATTTCCTCCTGGCACAGCTGGGATGGAGGCACCTCTCCTGGCCTGGCCGTGTCCTCGGCTCTGCCTTTTCCCAGGAAAACGCTGCCGAGCGCTCCGCAGCCCTGCAGAGGGCACCTGGTGCCATTGTCGTGTTTGGGAAATATTGCACGTTGCTAATTAGGCAATAATGACCGATGGGAAGGGCATTTCCCGGCTGTTAACTGCAGACTCCTGGCCTGAAAGGTCGCTATCAGTCACCCAGGAATTACTGAAGGACGGAGGAGGAGAGAAGCAGACCAAAAAGAGCAAAAGCCTCATTTTTAAAGCGCTTTTCCATTGCCCTGCCCAGCAGGGAGGGAGGGCATCGCCCCAGGGCCGCTCTGCTCCGGCCCCTCTCTCCCAGTTACTCCCATTTCCCAATTAATCTCCGTGCTCATGAAGAAACAGGACATTAAATATTCAAGGATTAGCTCATTTTTTAATATCTAGCTAAAAGGCGAAGCTGCAATTAGCAATAATGGGCTGCTGCTGGGCCTGTGCTGCTGATCCCTGCCCACTTCTGAGGGGAAGGTTTACACCCACCCTGCTTCCAAACCGGGACATTTTCCCCCATTTCACACCTGAATGGGGCTGGCTCTGCTCTCCCTGGCAGGTGACCGCGTTTCAGTGGCTTCACAGTTAATTAAATTGTTGTGAATTACTGCCTTTCCTCGGGGCTGGCCCTACAGAAGCCCGTGGTTGTGTTTCTGCAGAGGAGCACCTCTGGTTAGAGACACACGGAGCTCCTGCACCTCCTCAGCCCGGCCCTGGGGCCGCCTCCGAGGGACAATCAGCGACAAAAACTCACATCCCGTGCCCTAATTCCCCACTCAGGGCCTGGCAAGTGCGCCCTGCTCTAAATGCAAGCAAAGGAGAGCCAGAAGGGAGCAAAGGACCTGCCAAACAGGCGTGGGATGGGGTGGGATCCCTCTCTCTTTTCCTGGCAGGGAGGATGCTGGTGCTTGGATTTTTAACAAAAATCCATTTTTTACCTGAGTCCCCGTCTCAGATAACAGCAAAGGGTCAGAAGGCTGACACTGAGGGGACCCTCCCTCTCCTCTCTGAACCATGGAATCACAGAAGGTTTGGTTGGAAGGGACCTTAAAGCTCCTCTCATTCCACCCCTGTCGTGGGCAGGGACACCTTCCACCAGACCAGGCCTCTCCAAGCTGGCCTTGGGCACTGCCAGGGATATCTATTATCGATTTTCTATTATCTGTTATCTATTATCTATTAGTTATCTATTATCTATTATCTATCTATCTCTATCTATCTATATTTATGTATGTATGTGTCTATCTAATCTCTATCTATCTATATCTATCTATCTATCTATCTATCTATCTATCTATCTATCGATCTTTTTCAATTCCTTATGGTTGTACCTGGGTAAAAACCATAAAAAATAAGAGAAATCAGAAAAAAAAAGCAGATGAGAAGGTGCAGAATTGTCAAAGGCAGGTTTTGCTCACCTAAAGGGGTGTCCAGAAATATTCTCCAGTCCCTGAAGACCTCCAGGATCACAGCTCTGAGATGTCTCCAGAGCAGCAGGAGATCACACACAAGAAGCAGATTTCATGGTCAAGGTTAGCTTTTGGCTAAAGGAAAAGTGATAAAATTATAGATGAGCTGTCATTTGCAGAGCTTTGAACATTCAGACTTTTTTTATTTTGGAGAACAAAAATGAGCTGAAAGCTCACACTTTGCAGGCTGTTTTTGTTGCCCTGTCCTTGGCATCCCTGCAGACAGGCAGGGACTGCTGCACCTTGCTGGGCAGCACAGGAATTCCATCCTCAGCAGGGTGGAATTCTCCCTTTGGGGAGAAGATGACAGCAGCCAAAAGGAATATGGAAAAATGAACCATTCAAGCAAACAGATTTTTTTTTAGTGTAATATTTCCTATTCCTGTGGCCCAAGGGATGCTCTGAGCATCCCCATGTAACCCTCACTGCATCCAAATGATGCCAGCTCACCTCACCTGGATGCAGGCACGGGGCAGGGTGTTCCTCTCCTCCCCTGTCCAGCTTCTCCCATTCCCAGAAAAAGCAGGAAAGTCCTGTTGCCCTGTCTGGATAACCCTGATTATTTCCTGTGAATGTTCAAGCCAATCATGACGGGCCCACAAGAGCCAGAGCATGAGAGGCTTTTCTGGAGCACTTCTGGGGATCAAACCCTGCTCACTTTTCCCCCTGGGTGATATCCTACCCTTGGTGGGGGTGTTAAACCAGCAGCACCAGTGGCACAATGAAAGGACCTGTTATTCTCCAGTGCAAGGAGGTTTTCCCACTCTTCATGAGGAGCAGAAACCCATTAGGAACCATACAAAGCAGGATTTATGTGCAGCCTAGATTGATGAGCCATGTTATGCTACCTTTCAAAAAAATCCCGAAGCAGTCCACACCCAGCACAAATCAGGGGAATAAAGGCTTTTAACAGACAGTCTGTGAATTCTTTAAAAAAATATTCCATCCTGCCTGTACAAAAGGTCGGTGAGGAATTTACAAACGGTCCTAATCCCCCCCTAATCCTTTAAAACACCGAGCTGTGATCACAGATGCTGCTTGGTGATTATGTGTCTTCAAGGGCTTGTTTGGATACTTATTTAAGAGATACCAACTCACTTTCGTCATAGAGAGGTTCACCGTGGCTTGGTGTGTTTTTGTTGCACATTGTTCTGAGGAGAAACCCCAGGTCTGCTGGGAAAGGGCAGCCACCCCCACCTGGTGCCACTGGCACAGCTTTTGGGGACAACCAGAGCTCAACAGAGTTCAAACCCAAGGGGAGAATGCTCCTCTCCTTCCTCCCACCCTCAGCTGCTGCTTCCTTGCAAGTGGGGAGAGCAATGGCTCATCTCATTCTAAAGAATACCTCAAGACTCATCTCATTCTAAAAAATATTTCAAGACTCGTTCTAAAAAATATTTCAAGACTCATCTCATTCTAAAAAAATATTTCAAGACTCATTCTAAAAATCACTTCAAGACTCATCTCATTCTAAAGAACACCTCAAGACCTACCCAGCAGAAGCTGCAGAGGAGGCACAGTGTGTGATTACACTGGTGGTGCCTTCAGCAAGCTCCTAATGGAGACTTTGGCTGCTTGAAGTTGTGTGTGATATTTCTGTGTGCACAGATAACCAGGGCAGAGCCGACTTTTAAGTGCTCATATGTGTTTAATTAGAGTTGCATTTTTAATCCTTTTAATTTGTATCTCTTTCTTAATAACCTCAGCTTGGCAAGGGTTGAAAAGGAAGAAGTGTCATTTGAATATTGGGTAAAACCTGGTAACAGCTGAGCAGATTGTTTAGCAAAAAGGTTTCAGAATGTTCTTTAAAGACTGTGGGTAGCAGTTGTAGCTAAGCCGAGGTTTGCATCCTTTGGGAATAATTTCAGAGCAGCTTAATAAAAATACTCTGGAGCTCAATATATCATCCAAGGTATGGGGTGTTTAGCAAGTGTTATTTGTCTGTAATCTCCAGGCAGGTAAGATCACAGCAACTTCGATTTTTGCAGCCCAGTTCTGAAATCTCAATGCAATCACGCCATAAATTCATATTTAACTTTTGCACCAAAGGAGAAAAAGTCATTGCAGACTTCTGCAATCCCTGCTGATGAAAGGAAACATGCTCAGAGGTTAAAAATCCCATGGGAATGCTCCAAGCTCAATGAGTGCAAACACTTTCAATAATCTCTAAGTCTTGAACCCAGCTCTGATGGGAAGGAATGAACCCATTTCACAAGCACTTGCTTCTTTACTTCAGATAAATCTCAAATTTTATCTCAGGAAAAAAAACTCCCCCTCTCATTAAATACAGGATAACCTGAAAAGAAGAACAGATAAAATCAGCAAATGCAGTTGCAAATGCTACCATGAATTTTACCCAACACCGTGGATGGACCTCAGCCTCTGAGACAGCCCAGACTCCTCAGGCAGGTGATTTCTGCTTCAGAAGAAACAAGGCAAAGAGATCATGTGAAAAAATCACACAAAACCACTGTGACACTTTGAGTGTCTTATGTATCACAATCTCCTTCTCAGTAGTTTTGCTGTACCACCAAAATCCAACATTTTGGTGTAAAAAATGATCACTCTGTGCAGTGTCTGTGCCCCTCAAATGCAGGAGTTTGCTGGGTTTGCTGTTTCTGACCAGCTGCTAACAGAGGCCAGCTCTCAGCATCTTCCACTTTGGTGATTCCTCAGCCTCTTCCCAGTGCATGTGAGGGAGCAGCACACAGTGAACAAAAGTTTATTTTTCTTTGCTATCATGCACAGGCTGTTTGGAAAGGGCCCATGAAGCCTCGAGCTGCTGGAGCTCGTCTGGAAAGTGCAGATTTCAAAAAAGGCTGAGTGTTAAAGCAAGAGCAAAACACAGCATCCTCATCCTCAGGACAGCTCCCAGCAGGCAGCAGCACCTCACAAACCACCTCATTTTCCATTTCTGAAGATGGAAGGAAATAACTCAGTTCCCAGCCAATGCCCAGCCCAAGCTGCTGAGCAGAACTGGTCACCTCTCCCTCAGCAGCCCCAATCCAGCAGGAATTCCCTGCAGATGCAGCAGCCCCCATCCAGCAGGAATTCTCAGCTCCCTGCCAACCCAGCCAGCGTTCCTCCCCTGCGTGTGCCCATGCCCACACTCCAGCCCAGCACAGGCAAGTCCCTGCTGGAAGCTCTGCAGCTGTGGATATCTGCAGGAAGGGATCTCTGGGAGCAGCAAGCCTGCCCTGCTCTGCTTTGCTCTGAGTTTTGCCCTGCATTGCTGTGGCCACGCAGCTCTGGGAGGTTTTGAAATCAGTAATGGGTGCTCTGGTCAAGGCTCTTGCCCAATGCTGTGGCTGAGGGGATGTTCCATGCTGGGGGTTGTGTGATGCTTCCCAGAAGGCTCCAGAGTTCTCAGAGAAAATGACAGAGTTTTGTTCATTCCTTTAGTTCGTGCCATGGCTGGGCTGTTTTCATATGGATCATTTTCTGAGCAGGAAACAGGGATAACCCCTGTGATGGTGACATGGGTGACACGCCACCAGCCCTGCAGAGCACACAGAATCCACCACAGCAGCGAGGGCTGAGGGGAAGCAGAGTGTTTTCTGCCACCCTGCAGGAAAAACTCACTGATGTGACGCTGGGGATTCAGCTGTTGAGGGGAGGCTCTGCTCAAAGAGGTGGATTTTCACATTTTCACACCAGACTGCTCCTGGATGATGGATATCCTCCCCGGGGAGGTGGCAGGGGTGTGGTACCATCTGATGTCCTCGTGTTGGGGCACACAGTAAAGTCTGACAGACACAAAATGACCCCTTGGGGGCTCAGAGGGGTGTCCTGCCTTTCTGTGTGTGGGTGGGGAGGGTTGGTTTGGTCCTGCTGGAGTGGAACAGCAGAGAATTCCATTGTTGGGGCTGTTTGAAGGGCAGCAGTCATCCCCAGCACAGCTGCAGGTGCATTCCCAAGGGGAGCACCCAGAGCAAGGGAAAACAGACCTGCAGGGATGCCCTGCACCATCCTGGAGCCAGGACCTGCCCCTGTCCTTTCTGCTCATCACCCTTCCCACTGCACCTCCAAATGCTGCAGCCACCCAGCCCTGCTAGGGACACAGACCCTGGGAATCCCTCCCTGTCTTGAATTTATTTCCTATCAGTAATTTTTAGCTACCCAGTCCTGTTACGGACACAGACCCTGGGAACCCCTGCCTGCCTTGAATTTATTTCCTATCAGTAATTTTTAGACTGATGTTGAAGCCAACACCATCAACCACCCCTCACTGAGAGTGTGCTGGCACCTGTGAGGGAGGGATGGCACTGATTAACTCACCCAGCACTAATTAACTCACCCAGCCAGCAGTGCCAAACCACTTTTTCTTAATGTTTCAGTTATTATTTTAAACCAGGATGGTGCCACCTCTGTTTGGCCAGACCTCAAACACCAAGGGAGGATTGAAGCACAATTCATCAGCCTGTACCAAACCCAATGGGAACACAAGGAACATGACAAGAGCAGAGCAAGTGCCACCCAAATTCGTGGCCTGAAACTTTCCTCCAGTGCCAACAGCTCCCCTGGGTGCCAACCCCACAGCAACCAGATCCTTGTGCCATCTTCTCCCCAAATCCTGCCCTGCCTTTGATATGTTAATCCTGCATAAGGCAAATTCTCCCATTAGAATAAAGTCCATTCTGGTCTGCCTGCAATCTGCATGATCCAGTTCAAAGTTAAATTAAAAATCCCAACCTGTGTGAATGTTGCAATCGCATGATGAAATCTGTAAATCTATTTTTAATGTCTTAATGCTGCTCTAGTTGAACGAGGCAAGGCGACTGCTGCATGGCATTTGCTTTACACTTTTTTGGATTCTCATGCACTCATTAAATATTCACTCTGCAGCCTTTGCATTTCCAGTACTGCAGGACCCTAAAATAGAAGACAAGTTTTTCTTTCCCTCTTTTGTTTCTGAAATTCCAACTTGACTCCAAGATCTCTCCAAATCAAATGCGAAGCACTAAACACTGCAAGGAGAAAATGTTTCAAATTAATACAGATGCCAGAAAATAGGATTTAAATCCTAAACAGGCAGCTATTTACATTGTTTTTAGGAGGTGATGGAGCAAAATGTTTGATTTCATTTCAGCTTTGATATATGCAATGTTAATTCTCTGAGTAGCTTGTTTTTATTAAGAAAATATTTGAACATCACTGGAACAGCTCTCTCAAATCATCATGTACAGAACATTTCTTGGGGGAGCAGTTTGTGCTTTTCATTCTGATCTGGGATGGAAACAAGCTCTGAAAGACTGGAATTTTCTGTGTGACAAACTTTATTTTCTGTCCGGCTGTCTTTGAAACATCAGTGTATGAAGCAGAGAAAGGAATCCTGCAGTTGTCACTTGGGAGCTGTGCCAGGAGAGCTCGGGCTCTGCCTCTCCCTCTGCGCAGCCGCCTCTTTGTCACCATTGATGTCCCAGCGGGGATGAACTCCTCGATGCGAAGTGTATACAAAAATCATGTGTATGAAACAGAGAGAGCAGGGAAGGGCGGCAGAGGCGATGGATTTGTCCCGAAATCCCGGATTTTCCCAGCAGAGCGGCTCCTGCAGCCCCCGCGGGTGCCGCGACCCCAGCGCCGCTGGTCCCTCGGAGCCGCCGGGGGCAAAGGGGGGTTTGGAACAGCTCGGGATGCCCGAGGCTGGAAAGAGACGGGGATGGACAGGGCGGGGATGCACAGCCCGGCCAGCCTGGGCACTGCGGGCTCCTTTGGAAGGGCCGGGCTTTGGCTCTGCAGAGGCGCCTCTGGGCTGTGCCCGCTCTGTCCCTCCCTGTTCCCCGCCACGTCTCCTCTGTCCCCCCATCCCCTCCTGTCCCGCTTTGTCCCTCCCTGTTTCTCCCGTCCCCCTCTGTTCTTCTCGTCCTCCTCTGTCCCTGTCTCCCGTCCCCTTCTGTGCCCCCTCTTGTGCCCTCTATCCCCTCTCTGTCCCTCTATCCCCTTTCTGTCCCCCCGTCCCTTCTATTCCCTCTCTGTCCCCC
>JAWWEY010000069.1:12821423-12848855 GCA_035582745.1 Loriotus luctuosus
TGTCCCTGGCGCTGCCGTGCCCGAGCCGCTGCCGCCCCCTCGTGGCCGCGGCCCGGAAGCGCAGCCCGGCCTCAGCCCGCGGACTGATTTTGGCTCTGAACTCCTTAAATAAAACAAAATAAACCCAAAAAAGTCTTCAAGAGGCTCAATCCAGCCCCGTGCTCAGCCATCCCCTCGGGGTCGATGCATTCCACAGCATTGCGGGATGCTCCAGGCGCCGCTCCCCGCTGCGGATCCCGCATTGCCCGGGATGCATCCCCAAGAGCACACCTCACTCATTTACAGGTGCTCGTTCGCAGGGAGCTGGGGGAAAAGGTGTGTGCGGCACTGAAACTTGGCCTGTTCTGTGAAATTCCAGCTTTTTTTTTTCGGATTTTACCCACTGGAGCGCCGGCTGGCCGTGTCCATGGAGCCTCCCCGCTGCATCCAGTGGGACCGGAGCGCTGGGATCGGCTTAGTGATTCCTAAAGGAATGGGAACATGCAAACCAAATGAGCTTGGGGCAGCTGAAATCTCAATGGGGGAGTAAATGGCTGCAGTTTGAAAGATCCAAGCAGCGTAGGTCCGCCGCTGCTGACAGCAATTCAGATTGGGCAGCACTGAATTAAACAACAGCGCTTGTTCAAATATTAGGAAGGACAAGGAAAAAAAAGCTCTTGGAGAAACAAATCCTGCTGTGCTGGACGAGTTCCACGAGCTGACTAATGCGGGGTTCTGTCCTAGGAGTCAGCAGCACCAAATACCTGAGGAAGGTGCGAGGTGCGGACACCTCACCTGCCCCGGGACGCTCAGGGCAACACCACCGATGTGTAAGAACCGGGTAATCTACAGTGAAAGATCAGAGCTCAACTCCATCCCACTGAGCAGACAATGCCGTTCGAATGGCCGACTTTCCAATTTTGTTAATATAATTTATTGGTCCCAGGCGGTGAAGAGGAGCTCAGACCCAAAGTTCAGCTCTGGGCTCACTAGAATCCCACGTGCTGCCATTGGGAATGGCGTGCTCCCAGCAGCTGCACGTTCTGCCTGCAGCTGGAGCAGGCAGGGAGCAGCTGGGAGGTGGCACCGGCCGTGCAGGGCGATCCAGGGCTGAGAGGAACATTTATTTATTTGCAGGTATTGTGGCTGGCCTGGCCAGCGCTAATAATCATTGCCATTCATAAGCATGAAAGAGCCAAGTATTCCCACCCCCCTGCTGCCATTTGAAAAGTATCTGACCTAATTATTACTATCCCTGTTGTGTAAATTCAGCACTTTGTCAGTCTGAATAAATGTACATTAGCCTTAACATGAGTGAAACAAGTTTAAACAATGAAGGCAGCTTTGTAAGGCTCCCTCGCTTTTTAACTTACTTGACACCACACTAAAGAGCCCATTTAGACTAAAGAGTTCAGCACATTTTGGGACCCATTAAATGCCCAGGTTGAGACTAGATATTCTCCTTTTTCTTTTTTTAATTTGTCCTCCCCAGTTGCTAAAGTCAGCAGAATTGAGCAATAAGCTGCTTTGCATTTCTTTAGCTTTGTAGGCAAGTTGCAGAAAGCTGCACCCATCCCGGCCAGCACAGGGCAAACCTCACTTATCACTGAGACCAAGGCATTCCTTGGAATTAGTTTTAATTAAAAGAAATTGCTCTTAATTAAAAAAAAAAAAAAAAAAAGAGGAAACTCATAACTCATGGCACAAAAATGTGATATTCATGACTGCTAGGAAAACTTACACTGTCAAATTGTTTCTATTTTAGGTTAACAACATAGAATTTAGAGTCAGGTCAGCCTTCCATAGAATTACGGAATTACTATGGTTGGAAAAGAGCTCCAGGATCATCCAGTCCCAGCTGTGCCTCATCCCAACCCTGTCCCCAGCTCTGAGTGCCACCTCCAGGGATTCCTGGGACACCTCCAGGGATGGGCATCCAACCCTCCCTGGGCAGTGCCAAGGCCTCAGCACCCTTTCCATGGGGCAATTCCTGCTGATGGAGGAGTGACAAACTCCAAGCGTATCCTGACTCCAGCTGCTGTCACATTCATGACTGACCTGGAAGAAGGAGAAGATTTACCCAGTCTTGGCTGCAGGACAAATGCAGATCAGCCCCAAGAGAGCAAAAGGGGCTGAAAAACCAGAGCATCATCACCCTCATCATCCCCTGTTCCCTGCCCTCCTCCATCACTGAGGAAATTTCTGAGGGCAGCAGAAAGAAAGAGGCAAATGAGAGGAAACAAGGGAAAAACTGGGTGGAAAAAGCTGCAGAGCTGAACACTTCTGCAAGGGGAAGGGGTTTCTCCAGCAGTGAGCCCCTCTGAGAAAACCTCTCAGAGATCCCACACAAAGGCTGGGCTCTGCTGGATGTGTCACAAAGAGCTGGCAGGGAAACATTTTCAAAAGAGAATTTCATTTTACTCAAAGCCATAACAAAACTGGTTCTTTCCCACATGAGATCTGTGGTCAGTCTGTAAATTGAATTCTGTCACTGACCTGTAAGAGATACTTGGATCCACATGAAGTTCAGTGCTTGACAAAGCCACAGCTCTGACGTTGGCTGCAGCACCTCCTCAGGATCTGGGCTCTTGGATGGATATTCAGATTAAAACCCTGGTTTATAGGCAGAGCTGCAGATGGATTTGGATTCCATCCCTCTTACTCATTTTGAAGCTTGGTTTAGTTTGAAGCACAGAAAAAAACCCCAACTCAATTATAATTTCTAGCTGTCAGGAAGGAATTCTATCAGCTCCATCCTCCAGAAGGAAATCCACACTGTCTAGCAGTAATCAGTTCCATTTGTGACCCTCCCAACAAAACCCTTTTTGTCTGTGATTTGTATTCAGCTTAGGACACGCTGATTTCAGACCCTCTGTGGATTGTAATGTCTAAACAGCCTTTTTATTTTTAAATGCAACCAAGAAACTGTTTGGCAGGGTCTGAATCTGAAGCAGAATCTCCCAACTGCACTGGGGTCTGGGCTCACAGCAAGGCAGGACACTCACAGACAACTCTGTTCAGTTCAGCTAAGAATAGGACATTAGTAAGAAATATTTTAATCTAACAGGCATCATGTTTTGAAGGGAATTTTCAGCTTTTTCGGCCAATTTGAGTGGCATGTGATGATCTCATGGTGTGGCAGCTGGAGAACAAATGAAGCTGCAGCTCTGACCACTGAGGATGGGCTGGGTGTGGGAACTCCCTCAGGTTTTGGGATGCAGAGGCAGCAATGTGGAAAGGACTGAGGCTGTCCCATGCCAGCCAGGCAGCTCCAGGATGCTGATTCAGGACACAGAACCTTCCCCTTGTGCACACCTGGGCCAGCTTTCACCACCAGAGAAGGAATTTGTTGCATTTCAATTCCATCCCCAAATTCCACACCAAAAAACAGCCCCCAATCACACAATTGGCACTAATTGGATCGTTTTTTGAGCTTTTCAGAAGAGAGGCCAAGGCTTGAGCAGCATGGAAACAAAACTGTCCCCTGAATTCCCCAGAAGAGCCCCATGGATGCAGAGCTGCCAGAGACTCAGGTGGCATCTCAAAAAAACACAGATTTCACATTCTAAGGCTTCTGCAGTCTTCAACTTTCACCAACATTCAAATTCACCTACATTAAAAGAAAATTAAATTGCCCTCTCCAACAAAGAGCAAACCACAACAAAGCAAACATCCTGCAGCAAACCATTCCCTTGAATCCATTAAAAATTGCCAAGTCAACGTTCCAGTGCCCGCTGCCCATCCCAGGCTGCCAACAGCACCAGTGGCACTCTGGGCTCCTGTCTGCCACCAGCTGTGGCAAGAACTGGCCAGAAATATTTCGTATTCCAACCAGATTTCATATAATTCCACATGCTAACAATATATCACGTTCCTTCCCAGCTGGAGCTCTGTAAAGGGAAGGAAAAACCCCAATGCAAACACCTCCACAAACCATCAGTGTTGTAAGGTGGGGATGGTGGAATATTGGACACAGCCCTGGCACAGAGGCAGAGCTGATGAACCCAGGGGTACAGGAAGAATCAGGCAGGAATTTGTTCTAATAGATGAGCAGAGCAGAAGAAAAAGAGTTACTATTATAGCCCAGTGGGGAGGAAAACCTGAGACCAGGACTCTGCCTTATTTATCACTAACAAAGACAAATAAACTGAATATTATGTTTTTCCATGTATTTTAGCAAAGTATTAACTAAATCAAAAGCATTAAATAATTCCCTTTAGGATTTATAACTGCTGGAAGCAGAAGAGAAGTGCAGTCCTATAAAACACCAATAGGATTTTAACACATGTCAAAAAGAATTAACTGCAAATAAAAGCCTTACTATGGGACACCTTTAGTGCAGAAATTTCATTATCTGTAAGCAACAAATAATAAAGGATCATGATGAAAAGAATACAGAACAAGGAGAACAAAGCTGATCCCCAGCCATGCATACAAAATGTGCCTGAGTGCTTCCTGGAAGCTCCAGCAAACCTCAAACTGTTTGATTTGCTCACATCTCTGGGAAACAAAAAATTCTTACCGCCATAGAAATTCTACAGCAAACCAATTTTTAATTATACCTATCAAAATAATAATAAAATCCCAGCAGTTTCATTCAAGCTGTTTGAATCATGGAGATCACCTATGCAAATATCAACACAGCATTTGAATCTGCAGGTAACTACTGCCAATTATAAATGGGGACACTTTTAAAATTATACTACAAGGATAATTAATCATTTTCACACACAAAGGTAACAAGGCAACATCATGCAGTGGTTTTTAAAGCCTCCTACTTTCTGCATTTCTATTCTGGTTAGTTTGTGCCAGGATTAGAAAAGCAGATTTCAATTTTAAAAGAGGGAGAGAGGAAAGTGAAGAAGTTCCCTCTGGTCATTCCGTGTGGGTATTATGGGATTCAGACATTAACCAGGGAATATTCTGCTGTTAGAAACAGGCTACAACAACATGGACAAGGATGTTGCACAAACATTTTCATGACTGTGCTCTCATCTACTCTGCCAAAGGTAAATTATTTGAAAAAAGTCTGCAGAAGTTTTTAGAAATATAGAGTTCTACTGAGGGCCCAGTTAGCTTGACAAAACAAAAAAGGCATTATTTCTATTTTTGCTGTCAGAAAGTTACAGAGGGCTTGAATTCTGTAGTAATACACTGAAAGCTGTAATTACACAATTATTTTGTGGCACAAATGAACAGAGGAGGAGAGCAGGAACTTCTCCTCTCCTCCTCCTCCTCCTGGGGACACTGTGACTGAGGATAACATCCAACTGGGAGGAGAAAAGGAGAATTTTGGTGCAAAAATTCCAACATTTCAGGATGAAATCTGCTGCTACAACATGGATTCTGCTGGTCTGCTTCTTATTCACCAGAAGCTGCAGCTGACACAGGTTCTCCAGCTATGACCAGGTCTATAACCAACTTACAAAGAGGAATTGCAGCCAGGAGCAGAGCAGCACAAGTTCTGCAGCAGAGCTGGACAGAGAGAGCCATGGGGAGGAAGGAGCCAGGGGTGCTCCTCATTGTTTCAGAAATAGTAAGCTGTGTGAGTAACCCAGTTGGAACACTCCTCCTTGGAACGTTTTGCTGAGCTGTGAGTTGTAAAAATAGATTTGTAAGCCTCAGACTTGTCCTCGCTGTCTGCAATGGATCTCTTGGTGCTGCTGGAAGGAGCTTTATTGACTTTTCCTGGGACTGATGGGTTTCCATTCTCTGAGGGGAAAAAGGAACACAATGAAGCATGACAGCTTACAATGGACAAAGGTAGTTAAATCAAGATGAAAAACAGTGTTTGAAAATTTAAATATATGCATTTTTCAGCTCTCTCATAAATATCTCCCATAACTGGATGTAACAGCTTTTAAAATTCACACTCAAAATACATTTGGAAATCTTGAGAGAGGAATTCTGCAAATCTTTTGCACTGCAATTCAGAACTGACAACATTTATTCCTCCAAGTGAGAAATGCCTGATGAGCTCTGGTGTTTAGCAACATGAAAGCCCCCAGCAGCCTGCAGTATTGTTTGGAAATCAGCTCCCAAATGCCAAAAACTGAACTTGTGCCACACCTTTCCCCAGGGAATCCCTCTGCTCCCTTCATTCTTTGCAAAGTTATGACCAACAACAATGCTCTGCATCATGTGATGTCTGCAGTGGGGAAATGCCCATCCTCTGTTCTTCAGACCATTTTTCTCAGTGTATTTTATCTACTGCTACATAAAAATACCTTTTTTTAATACTATTTCATCTCCCAAGTTGCAGGATGGTGTCTGAAAAAGCCAAGTCTCTGGTGCAGAGAAATGAATGCAGAAATTCAACATCTGAGCCAAACTGAGGCACAGGGGTTGCCAAGAATTGGGTGTGTAACCCTAAATCCTCACAGAATTTGTGTGTAACCCTAAATCCTCACAGAATTGTGTGTGTAACCCTAAATCCTCACAGAATTGTGTGTGTAACCCTAAATCCTCACAGAATTGTGTGTGTAACTCATAGAATTGGGTGTGCAATCCTAAATCCTCACCAAACTGTGTGTACAACCCTAAATCCTCACAGAATTGGGTGTGCAACCCCCAAATTGTGTGTGCAACCCAAATCCTCACAAAATTGTGTGTGAAACCCAAATCCTCACAAAATTGTGTGTGAAACCCAAATTCTCACAGAATTGTGTATGCAGCCCAAATCCTCACAGACTTGAGTGTGCAACTCCAACAGAAACAGTTTCAAAAAACACTTTTTTTTTATTTACACCCTCAGAAAATAAAAAAAATCATTAATATTAATAAAATAATGCAGTTGCTCAACATCCAGGAGCAATTCTCATCATCTGGGATGAAATATTTTTAAAAGTCTCTCCTGTATAAAAGCAGACAGTAGAGGGCAGGTCAGGCATTGCTGATGGAATTTCAGCTTCTCCCAGTTTATCTACAGATCATCATTCTCAGGTTCTTCCAATTATTCTTATTTTTTAATGTACAGTGTTTAATTCTTCCCACAGAAACCTCAGACTGACCTTAAAGATGTACCCATTCTGCTTGAAAATATCAGTTTGGGGACATTAAATAGCAGAATAAATAAATAATTAAATAAAGAGAAGGCACCACTCTTTGGATTTAAGGCTGCTGTAGGTTCATCAGTTCATCCTAAAGTTCTATTCCAGTGTTCCCAAGGTCTCACAGCAAATTATCAGGTAAAACAGAGGATTAGAAGTTAAATATTCAGGAGTTTTTAACAAAATTCATCCAAATAAAACGGATGAATTTTCAGGATTAACCACCAACCTGAACTTTTGGTGAAGATTATCTGCCTGTTTTCCCCAGAGCTGGTATTGACACAATCTTTTCCACTCTTAGCTTTTGAAGGACCTGGAGAATCTAAAAAAAAAATAAAATTTAAAAAACAGAAAAATGAAATCCTGACAGCTTCAGGACTCAGAAGGTGACACAGAATTTGGAGAATATTACCTGCAGAGGGCTCTTGCTGAGAAGCTGCTGCTGCTGTCTTGCCTTTCTTTGATTTCTGAAACAACACAAGCAGAAATCTGTAACAGACTGAAAGGAGATAAAACTCCCAACTTGTATTTGATAGACACACAACTGAATTCAGAACATTTTTATTTCTTACCCAGTAGAACTCTTACTTCCACATTTTTGGTATTATTTCTACATGGAAAAAATAATAATCTTGAGAACCCTGCATTAAAGAAAACTATGCAGGACAAAATTGGATTTGTCTGGATTTAATATTTTGGGTTGCATACTTTGAAAGGGGGGTGTGTTATTCTCATTAACTGATCATCTGAACCCACCCAGCAGCACAATAAATTGCACAACATTAATAAGACACAATTAATTGTAATAAATAAAAATGTTTTTCAATAAAAATGTCAGAAGAATCTGGAATCTTGTATCCATTCAATTTTGTTTAGTCCATAAAAAAATCCCTCCTGGGTACCTGCCAATAGCTGGACCCTCTGCTGCAGGATTGCTTGGGAAGAAAAGATGCAAATAGTAAATCTAACTTTTTGAAAAGCATCTGTGCAGCAGATTTTCCGAATTAATTTATGTTTATACAGATTAAGAAACAGAAAAAAACAAGAAGAATCCCATTACTGGCTTTGATCACATAAAAAGAAAGATGCACTATAACAGTCATTAGCATTATTCTCATTGGACACATTCTGAATTGTGAACATGTTGTAAGACAGCTGCACAAACTCAAGGAAAATAAATACATTTGATTCTGTTCTAAAGGTCAGGAGAAGCCCTGCTGTGAAGCAGAGGAGAAAGTGCCCCAGCAAATGTTGCTGCAAAGCTGTCCCAGGAGGGGGTGGCAGAGGATCAGGGCTCTGCTGGAGGCAGCTCCATGGAATGTTTTGGGTGGGAAGGACCCCAAAGCTCATCCCACCCAACCTTCCACAGACCAGCTCCTGTCCATGCTGCCCTTCAGGCACCTGGAATGCCCAGTGCAGGGCATTCCCACCTTTTCTAGGGGTGGATTCACAAAGCAAAGTCATTTCCCAGCCCAGATGTTTTTAACTGCATGGATGTATAAATTCACTAATTAGAATATAGACTGGAGAGATTTCAGTATGGGCACAGTGACAGCTGAGCTTGAATCATTTTTTATCCTGGTCCCAGCTGCATCTTCCTGAGGTTTTGTCTCATGGGGATAAAGAAAAGGGGTTTGAGCCTCCTGCCCCAAACACAGCAGGTCCACTGAGGCTGAAGGGAGGAAGGGAGGAAGGAAGGGAGGAGGAAATCTGGATAACAGTGCCAGGTCAGTGGGAATTGTGCTGCCACTGGCACTGGGGCTGCCAGGTCTCACAAGTGCAGGGACAGCAGAGCTGGTTCCAGCTGCAGGGAGCAGCTGGGGCACCAAGGTCACCACCTGAGGCTGAGATTTGCAAATCCTATCCTGTAATTCTCCACTACCCAAACAAATCCCATTTGCATCTTCCCCCAGGGCACACAGAGCCCCAGGAGCAGGGCACAGTGTCCCTTTGTGCTGTCACCCTAAAGCCACAACTGCCCTGCACACTCAGGCACTTAGCCGGGCAGAAATTGTGGGCAGCATCACCTTCCAGATTATTCAAAATTACTTGCTCCAAAGCTACAGGTGCTTTGTTAGGGCCCTGTTTCTAAAGAAAACCAATGTAACCAAGGTCTCACTCATCTGCTGAGATCTGCAACAGTCTAGCAACAAATTATAAATTTATTTTTTACCCCAAACTTTTAACTACCAAGTACTGAGGGGGCAAAAAAAAAGAGAAAACCCTCTGAACAGACACCATGAGATTATCACTCTTATGCCAGAAGTCATCAGACATGAGATGCAGAGTATGAACAACAGGAAGCAGACCAGCAGGATTTTTATGGAAAAGAATCCTTTTGATGTATTGCCCAGGCCCAGTGATGCTGCACTGGCACAGATGAATAAAGCCCCTGTGATGAGAAGGAATCATATGCTCCCCAGCAAGTAAACAAGCATTTGTTTGAAAACAAACCAGGGAAATATTTGCATGGCAAAATCAAGGGATGAAACCTCCATCTCAAGTCTCAGAGGCTGAAAGCATCCGATTTATGATTTATGATTTATGATTTATGTTCCTGAGACCCAGCTAAGTCTGAGCACCCTGAACTGAGTCAGCACTAAAGGTTTGCTCTGGCATCCTCCAGGGAGTTCAGGGGAAAACAGCAGTGCTGACAAAATCCCCAAATGCAGAAGTGTCATCTGACAGCTCAGCAGCACAGAACAGCTCCCAGCTCCCAGGGCAGAGCTGCAAGGATTTCGTTTCCACTGCATTTTACCTGGGCAGACATCAAAATGCAAAGGCCTCAACAGCACGGTGGGAATTAGGGCAGCAGGGATTGCTGAGGAATGTGGAAACCACAAAACATCAACTTCCACACCCTTACAGCACCAGCCCGGGGATGCACAGACCCCAACATCCTGTTTCTGACAGAGGCCAATAAAAACCATCTTATTTTATAAGATCAAAAAAATGATGCTGTCATCAGGAACTGCCACAAGAAACACAGGGATGATGTAGCTCATTACTACAATGAATTCATTTCAAGAAAACCACAAAATATTGTTCCATTTTACCCATTTTGAGTGCACAAGGCACTTCCTGCTGGTCAGGAGAAAGTTTAGGATGTACAACTTCAAGATGTTATTGGCCACATACACACAAAAACCCCAAAGTAGTGTTTAAATACAGCACAGCTTATGGAGTAAATTCCTCCATCTTTATAAAGATCAGCAAATCTAAGAGCAGATTCATTGTAGACAAGAATTCTTCCAACTTTATAATAAATAATGTACAAAAATCTCACCTTTTCTAATTTACTTTTAAGTCTTCTTTCCTCCATCCTTTTCTTCAGAATTTCCACATCCTCTTTATTACCATTAAGAACAATCACATCTTCCTCTTGAAAGGGAACACCACACTTCATGAAAGAAAAGAAAGGACAAAATTGCATATTTCTTTTTCTGTCTCCTATAAACAACACTCTGAACTAATGCTTTTAGTTTTGTATTTTATTTTCATGGTTTCCTTGTTTTACTGGCACAAATGTATTTGAAAGTATTCCCAATTAGCATCTACTCAATTTACTGAACCCCACAGCTAAACCCAAAAGTACTTTCTGATTTTTCTCTTCAACTGGTAGACAGGAAAACATGAAGGGGTTTTTTGTTTGGGTTTGTTTGTTTGTTTTAATTTTACTGTGGGAATAAAAAGGAGTCATAAAAGCAGAATAATTCATTACCCTTGCCTTGCTGCCTCACTGGATTGTATCACAGAGACCATACCCTTATCTGATTTATCAAACACTCCCAAGTTTCCAACTACTTTCATAAATTAATCTGGATAATGGCTGTAATGTGCTCTGTGTACCTCCACATGTTTCATGGTTGAAGGCACAAATGTTTTCCTGTGCACATTTGCAATAATTTGATGTACCAGCCCATTGACCATGATGTTTTCTTGTCTAAGATCTCAATTTGCTTTTTTTTGTTTATTTGTTTTGTTTTTTGGGTTTTTTTGGGGAGGGGTTGTTTGTTTGGTTTGGGGTTTTTGGTTTTTGTTTGTTTGGTTGGTTGGTTTGAGGTTTTTTTTTGTTATCTTGTTAAATGCAGAAGCTTTCTATTAATCTGCAAGATTAATTTATAATCCTGCCTCTGCCATTACTCTTCTTTTTTCTAAATGAAGGTTTAGAAAGGTTACTCCTGTATTTGCAGGAGGAATTAAACAAATGAAAGGACATATGGGCAGGACTTTGCTCAAGTGCTGAGCACAGCTTCAAAAATGAACCTGAGACTGAGAGGAGAAACAGGGCTTGGAGAGAGGCACAGCAGGCAGCAAGAGGATCAGACACACCCAAGGAATGGGGGAGCAGCCCATATTTCTCCATTTCTACTCATGGAGAAATCCCAGCCTGGTGTGATCTCACACTTGGGAGTGAGAAGAAAAACATCAAGAATTTCAGTCCAAAATCAAGAAATTGAATGTCAAAAGTGAAAGTCAAAATCAAGAATTTCAGTCTTCATTCTGAGGCAGGAGCTGGCAGCTGACTTGGGTCTAAAGAAGCCCCACAAATTCCTCTATAAAAGCCCCACAATTTCTTTTCTAGGGTAGTTTCCTAATACAGCATTTTTCAAACATATTTTGTCAGCAGACCAATTTCATTAAATGTTGCATTTTTAAAAGAGCAAGCAAATTCAGGTTCCCAGAAAACACAGGCAGAATTGTTCAAAACTGAAAAGTATTTACAAGAAACAAGGAAATGAGGACAGTGTTCTTTCCATTCCCTGAAAAAAAAAATTTTGCCATGACAACATTGGATTATGTCAGAGACCATACTCTTCCAAACATCTTAATGAGATAAAAAGCAGAAAGAAGTTTCAGTTCTGCAAATTCAGATGTTTCTTCCTTCAGATTAATTAAGGTCTTGGGGCAGATGTTTCTTTTATGATATCACAGGGTCTCCTCTGCTGTGCCTTGTTTATCTTGGGCCTTTAAATACAGACGAAGGTACTTGCTGTAGTTCTTAGCACCTTGAATAGAGGACATTCCTAAATGGCATAGTTTTTATCTTTCTTAAAGTATAAAATACAGGATTTTTAAAGTAGTAATGAACTCTTAATTTAAGATGACTTTCTGAATTCTAGAGTTTACAGTTTCAGCTAAGAGTTGTACATTATTTCTTGCTGTAAACTACATGGACACATTTATTTTTTTATGGCATCTAATATGTAGTTCTGTGCATGACTACTCCAGTCTTAATGTAATACAAATAAACAACAGGCAGATATGTTTTCATATCTAAATATTCACACCAGTGTTACAGTCTGATGTCTTCAGAGAAACCTAAAGGCTCTTTCCCACATTTTAACAGTGAATTCCTGCAGTTCTCCTGAACACAACCATTACTAGGAAATGCACAATTCCCACCAGGATATGGGACATGGATGGCCACAACCTGAGTGTCCCTCTTCAAACAGGGACATTTAGGAAGAGGATTGATCATCTCACTGTTCATCTCCCAGCCACACATAAGCTCATATATTAGAGATTATTCTTGTTTGCCACATTTAACTAAAACTTGTTTTAAGAGAGAGAATTTTCCAGAGGTTTAGCCATTAAAAGTTGAGGAGTGTGAGATTTGCTGAACATGTTTTTTTTATAGACTGTCACCCAACCCAGCCATGCAATGGGTCAGGGAGCAAAGGACAACTTGGGAGCAGTGGAAATTTCCCACCTAGTGATTCACAGAATGTGAACTTCCACTCAGGAGCTGCAGCATTTACTCCAAAACCAGTTCAAGAAAAAGCCTCAATTTACAGAGTTTCTCCTAAAATCAGTGATAATTTTGTACCTGTCATACCTGCAGCTGTGCCTTAACTTACTTTGAGGTTTTCTCTGTTTATTTCTGACCAACATGCTATTTTTGTCAGAATGTTTCCTCCCAGTCCCAGCACATTTAATCTCAACTTTCCACTTATTAAAGAACTTTAAAAGGCAGTAACAGCAAACAGTGTGTGTGTGAAGGATGGTTCAAAGCAATCTGCTCCACAGCAGGTACTGTAAAGCACAGCACACCTTTCTGGCACCAGAGAACACACAGGGTTAACACCTCCTGGTGCATTTCTGCCTGGGGCTCATTTCACAAAGACTTTTGTAATTTTACAATTCTGTGTCTGCCCCTGTTTGTTTGCTTATCTAAAAGTTAAGAGTTTGAAGGGCTGGGGTCTTACAGAACTTGTGGTTTCTTTATCTCAGGGTTCCAAACATGGCACACGGTTCCACCACACACATTTATCACACACATCTCACTTTACTGCTACAACACTTACATTCTGTTTATAGCTGTGATTTATAATCATTATGTCCTTCTGCTTCCTATCCATTACCAATCTATTTTTCTAGCATTTTGTATCAGCTCTTCTTATTTTGTTGGTCCAGCAGGGCTGGTCCTTTGCTCACAGAAGCATTCAGACACAGCACTCACATTTAAACCTCCTCCTTTTCTCCTTCCCCACCAGGGCCAGACCCTGTTCTGCAGAAGTGCCAGCAGTTCCATTCAAACCCTTTTTTTCTTATCTCCTCGCCCACTCAGGACTTGATCCCCGTTTTGCAGAAACTGTTACATTTATAAGAGACACATTGAATTCTTTCGCTGACTTACACTTTCATTCTTTCTAACTTCCGCTAAGCTGCTTCTCCCAAGTGACTTCTGTGCTTGGAGCAGATCTTTCTCTTTTCAAGAGAGATCCTTTTCAAGCAGATTGATTCTGTTTTCAGCTGCCAGCCACTGGGAATGCCCGGCAGCAGCAATTCCCTGCTGGAACCGGAAAGTTTCGGCAGGCGAACAGTTAAGGGCAGGGGGAGGAGGAGGAGGAGGGGGAAGAGGAGGAGGCAGCTCCCAGTGCTCCCAGTGCTGCAGCCGCAGTTCGGGGGGCTCGGATGGGATTAGGGGGGCGCACACAGCGTTGTTCCTGCTCCTGGGTAATATTCCTAGCCCTGGGCGATATTCCCAGCCCCGGGTGATATTCCCAGCCCCGTTCAGGCTGTTTAGCCGGGAAGGCAGCAGCGTTCCCGGACAGCCCTTGGGGATGGAGCGCTCCGTTAATGGTTAACGGCACCAGCTCTGCTGAAGGACAATGAGCCCCAAAATCATCTTTAGTATTATTATTTTTATTATTATGCTGCCGTCTCCTGGACCAGGTAAGGCTGCATCACTTGCTTCTTGCTTTTTCCTTATGTAAAGTGGTCATTTTACTGAGAAAACACTGCGCTAAGCTTTATATTTCCTTTCCTTCTTTACGAAGGATGGAGGTCATTAGTACTAATTGTATTACAAAAATCACAGTATTTATGCCACTTATTTTTTTTACAGCTCTAGAACTTAAGGGTTTAAGTAGCTTTCGTTATTTCTTGTTCTAAATTACTGTGAGGTCAAATGCACAAGGGGACAAAAGCATAACAGGAAAAGAGGAAAAATGGCAAAGACGAACACTAAAACTTCATAAATTTGGTATATATGCAAATTACACAGTGTTTTAAAATAATGATTTAAATAACTAGGTTTGATGGAGAAATGTTTTTACTCAATGCATCTCAAAATCCAGAAGCAGAGTCCATATTCTGACCCCCTTTCAAACAAAAAACAAAGCAATGGAGAAAGTGTTTAAAAGAACTGATTTTAACATTTTTAAAGGATTGAATTAGTCTTCTCTTGTTTATAAAATGTCTACATTAATGCCTGCATAAATACCTTTCAAACAAAAAAAAAATGAGCTATAAAAAAGTCGAAATAAGTATTTAATACTATTCCATTAGAAGATGAAGCATTCCCAAGTCATTTGTCTCACTAATTACAAGGTCATACAAAGCAAACTTGATCTGAACTTTAATATTAGGTAAAAGCAAAGAGGACAGAGAAACCAGAATGTTTCGAGGTGCAGTGATGCAGTCCTAAATGCAATGGCAGGAGAAACAGCAAAAAGCAAAAGGAGTTGTTACCACAAAAGGCTCAGCGTGCGCTAATGGGGTCCCCATGAGCTGAGCTGACATTTCCCAGCCTTTTTCCAGGAATCATCATAATTCCCCTTTCCTCTAGAGTTTACTTTGTTAATTGAGATGGAGTATCTTAGGCTTACAACAATTTTTTGTTCAGCAATGTCCTTAAAAGCATCCACAAAGGTGCTTGAAAATCTCTGCTTTTTTTTCTTTTATTCATAAGAACGTCATACTCTACTCACATGAGTTTTAAAAATTCCTACAACTTCATCCTCCAGATTTAGAAAACCTGTGCACAAGGTAAGAAATGCTGAGTTTCAGAGACATTCTGCTAACAGAAAATACTTGTCATGGCTGTCTTACATAATAAGACTCAAGGGCAAGACAGTCCCAGCAGGGTCATTATGGACAGTGGTCATTCCCAACGGGATCTCTTGCTCCTCAAGGGCAGCAGGAAATTTGGGATAAAAATCCTTCCAGTGGACAGGGCTGAGAGAATCCTGCTAAACAACAAATTTCATATCCAGTGGCACTGACAGCTGCAATTCCAGCTCTGAGTCTGGTACCAAGAAGCTTTCATTCCATAATATCCTCCTGAGGCTGAAAGATGTCAAATGTTCTTGCAGTTCCCCATAAACATGTTAACACTGGAGAGGAATTGCTGCCTCTTACCTGATTATGGGCTGTTTGTGTACTTTTATGCTGCCATAAAAATACAATTTCTAGATGTCCCACAGTCCAGTAGGAAAAAGATCCATGGTAAGCACTACACAGCCTGAAAGAGCCCCAGAAGCTATTACTTGCAGGGTAATAAAAATTGAGGGGTATGAAACAAGCAGCTTACAGCTTGGCTCCCTGGAATTACACTTTGTAACCTGTCCAAAATGTATTGAAGGAAAAAAACCTGCCAAGCACTCTCATTCTGGACAGGTCCAGAGAATATTCCAAGTTGGAAGGGACCCACAAGGATCACTGAGTTCAACCCCCCAGTAAATGATCTGCACAGTGATGAACCCACAATCTTGGCGTTGAGATGTTTTATATTTAATCAGGTATAAAATCTCAAATATTTGTACAGCTGCCTGCTGTTTTAGTGTAATTCTTACATTCAGAATGAACCTTCCCTGTGACACCCCAGAGATCTCATGACATTCACTAATTCAGAGGAATCTCAATGTTCCTCCTGCCAATTATTCCCTCAGAACAAAGAGTTTGTCCAAGTCCAGCACTGTTAGAACCCTAGCTGCTAAGAATTTTAAACTTTCTGTACTATCAGACACTAACCCCCAAGAGAACACTACATTTAACCTGAAGCCATAAAGCAAGCTTCTAAAATTAAATAACAGAGCTAAGATTCTAAGTGTGTAGTTTGAATAGAAGTGTGTAATGTCACATAGTAGAAAATTTAAAATTTCAAGTTTTAGAATACAGTAATATATATTAATATATAAAGCAAAGTAGAAGTTTTAGAGCAGAAGTTAGTCCTTCTTGTTCACCTTCTTCTTTACCTTCTTCTTCATAAGTTTAAGCAGTATTGTGTAATGAGGGTAATTAGGGCTCCACAGGAATCAGTGTTTCCCCAAATCCAGCCCCTGGGTGTGTACATCATGGTCCTCACAGAAACCCCTCTGGGCTCTGGCACAGAGAGGATTCTGTGAAAATGAAATTAATGGATTTAGTTTCATTTTTAATGCAGAAATCCTTCTTTTCCCCTTGCAGTGGCGTCCCTGCTCTCCTGCTTTCTGCACAGCATCCAGAGGCTGCCACGGACTTGATTTGCTGCAGCTTTTTGCTTGGATGGATGGAAGGCTCCCATCAAGGTTGTTTACCCAGTAAATGGATCCCTGAGGAGCTCCAAGGCAAAAATCTTCTCCTGGGAGCTGACTGCCTCCTGTTTTTCTTTGAGCTGCCTAAAGAACATCCCAGGAAAATGGAGGAGCCCTGCACCTAACAGCCAGCTCTTTCTGGAATGCTCAGTGGGAAGGAGGCACCATTCCAGCATGAAATCCACTGCATACCAGTAAGGAGCAAAAGATAAATACATTCTTTCCCAACAGCCTAATAAGATCTTAAAAATGTGAGAATATGGAAGATCCCTTCCCTCGTTTCAATTTGTTTTCTTGATGCTTTTTGAATTTTATGTCTTGTCGCTGCTTTAACTACAATGCCCTCTTTATTTTCAAGCTTTTAAGGGAGATACTGTTTTTTTTATTAAAAAAAAGTATTTTCCACTTCTTTCTAATGAAAACCTCAAGCCTTCTAACCACAGCAGCATTCTTCTAATGAAACTATCTTTACAAAAATCTATTTTTCTTTGTTCTTGTGTAAAGCCAAATACTTCATGATTTTGACAGCTGCAAAATGTAAAATATTTCAATGTAAATTTTGTTTTAAAAAGTCATTGAATGAAAGAAAATTAATTACCTTTAAAATAAATTTAAAATCTTTTAAAAAATTAACTATTGAGCTCAGTGGGAGTTGATGCACCTTCTCCTTGGTATTCTTCTCTAGAATTTTGTGCTTCAAGTATAAAGACTTCATGTAATTGCTGTGGGATTCAGGACTGCTGCACTCTCATTCTTCTGACTGTTCAACAAGGCAAAGGTAAGGAAAAAACCACAGTGGAAAAACTCCTGTGCTACTACTGCTGCAAATTGGTTATCTCAGAATGCCAATACTGGCATTGTGTCCTTATCTCAGGGTATCCACAAATACCAAAAAGAAGAAATGAGTGTCATCCCCTTGTTCAGTTTTCCAAAGCTCAAATACAAAGATGTCAGAGGAGAAAAAAAAATAAAAATCTCCAAGTCAGAAACATGAGCTGACTTTATAAGGATAAAACCCAGTGTATTTCGTGGATTACGTTTTAGCCTCTTCCTTCTGTTTATTTAATAAATTTTCTGTTGATTTAATTTTCTGAATTCTGATCCTCTGGCGGAACTTCAAGTTTCCCAGGCCTTGAGGAAATCTCAGCAGCAGCTGCTCCTGAGCACTCCGAGCTCACTTCTGAGCACAGGAATCTCCCACCTGAGGGGCTGAGACCCTTGGTCAAGCACTGAAGAATTCCAAGCCATTTTGGGTCCTTTTGTATCATTCTGAGATCATCTTGTCCTGGAGAGACAAAATTCCTGCCTCGTGGCCATGCATTCCCAGGGCTGAGTGCACTCAGTGTGGGCACACACAGTTCCTCCTGGTAGTAATCCCAACATCTATTAAAAAAATTAACAGGTTCTTTCCCTCTATCTCACTTTTCCTTTCAGATGATCTGAATGTTTAATCGGACTATGATAAGAAGACAGGAGCTGGAAGTAAAAGATGAACCCACTTCATGCAAAGAAATCAAGATTTTTAGTGTGTGCTGCTGCCTGTATGTTCATCTACACCTTCATTTACCTAACGGTTCCACTTTATGACGAGTCAGATGACCAAAAATTCCAGGTCAAAAGAGCAGAGTGTGGTTTTTACCCCGATGAACTTTGCTCGGCTCTTTTTGTGGGGAAACCTGCAGCCTCTAAAATTGGAAACTTTTGTCAGAAGTCCTACCAGCCCAAAGCCCTCAGCTGCATTCAGACTTCCTGCAGCTGCTCCACAGTCCTGAAGACTCTGCATTTTATCACCAAACCACTGTCAGAGGAAGAAGGGAATTTCTCCTTGGCATACATTATTACAATTCACAAGGAGCTGGAAATGTTTGTGAGGCTGCTAAGAGCTATTTATATGCCTCAGAATATTTACTGCATCCACATTGATGAAAAGTCACCCAGAGGTTATAAAACTGCTGTACAGAACATCGTTAACTGCTTTGAAAATATTTTTATTTCCTCCAAAAGAGAACACGTTGTTTATGCAGGGTTTTCAAGATTACAAGCTGACATTAATTGCATGAGAGACCTCGTTAAATCCAAAGTTCAGTGGAATTATGTTATTAATCTGTGTGGGCAAGATTACCCCTTGAAAACAAATAAAGAAATCATACAATATATAAAAACGAAGTGGAATGGTAAAAACATCACTCCTGGGATAGTGCAGCCCCTGCATGTGAAGCACAGGACAGAAGTCAGCTACAGGGAGTTTGTGCACTCTGGAGTGCCCTACGTGTACCCAGCAAAGGTCAGGAAAGCTCAGCCCCCACACAACCTGACCATCTACTTTGGCAGTGCCTACTACATCCTCAGCAAGGCCTTTGTGGAGTTCACACTGAGTGATGCCCGGGCTAAAGCTCTGCTGGAGTGGTCCAGGGACACCTACAGCCCTGATGAGCACTACTGGGTCACCCTCAATCGTTTACCTGGTAAGACTTGGGCAGTTCTGCCACAAATAAGCCCAGCAGGGCAGGGCCTAGGGCAGAGAGAGGCTGTGAGCTCGCAGCTGAACAGCTCTGAAATGCAGAAATAAAGTCATTTCTTCAGCTTTGCTGCTGCCCTTTTGAAAAGTCATATCTGGTGGCTGAGAAACAAAGCTTGATTGCAGGAAATGGCTACTTCAGTGCAGACCAGGAGTTGGAAAAATTCTGGTTAAAAAGTTTTTTGCTGCATGAAAGCTTTTGCTCTAAAGAAATTTTAAAAAATAATAATACTGAGAATGATACCTGTTCTTATGACATAAATATCAGCAAATAAATACTTAATGTGACTGCAGTTAAGAAGTGTCCAGCAGTGAAAATTTTCCCTGTAATAAGTAGAAAAGAATCTTATCAGAGCCTTTTGTTTTGAAAGATGCTCCAGGAGCAACACCCAATGCAGGCTGGCAAGGAGACCTAAGAGCCATTAAATGGAAAGATCAAGAAGGGCTCTCACACAAAGGCTGCAAAGGTAACGTGAATTTTGATCATGAACTTAAATTTCATTCACTGGTGAGCATTAATTGATTACATATTATTTAAATCCCCTATTAAATGTGCCTCAGTGGTCATATATAATTTATTTTGGAAGTGTTAAATAAAACAAGGCACCTTATAAATTACTGCACTATATCCAATTGAAGAGATTTTTATGTATATGTTATATTAATATATTAGTTACCTATTTTATGTATTTTGAGATGAGCACAGTATCTATACACTGACAACCCTTCTTTCAGCCCCTAATTACCAATGCACTAATTTGTCTGATCACTTCTCAGTGGAGAGGCTTTACCTGACAAGGATGTTTGTCAGGAACTTTCATCAACATTGGCTTAAATCCCTTCAATTTGAACAACAATAAGACAGAATAGTGCTGGCCACATGGAAAGCATGCAGAAAGAATTAAAATCCCCAAGTGTGCAAGCTGAGCCCGGGTGTGATTGAGCAGGGAATCCCAATAGGAGCTCAGAACATCTGATGCCCACCTACAAGATTTTATTAAGCAGAGCAACATGGCAGGGAAACAGCTGGAGGTAACAAACATCTATTTATGTAAAACATAAACATTATAAATATCTTTATAATATTGTGGCATTATCCTCCAGCTCTATAAATCTAAAGGTGGAAAACTCTTTTTAAAAAACGCTTCCGTTCATCTTCCCGCTGCTGCCACATCTCTCCAATTTATCTCTGCAGGTCATTACGTCAGAGACATCTGCATTTATGGCCTGGGGGATCTGCAGTGGATTATTGAGTCCCCTCATCTGTTTGCCAACAAGTTTGAGGCTGGCAGGAACCCCCTGGCCCTGGAGTGCCTGGAGCGGCGGCTGCGGCTCAAGGCGCTGCGCCAGGCTCAGGTGCCCATCGAGCAGCACTGGCGCCTGCAGGAGCACAGCCCCTTCAACATGCAGCTGGATGTGTGAGCCCAGCCCCTCCCCAGCAGATCCTGGGCAGGAAACAGCAGAAAACGTGGATATTTACAGCCACAGCTTCACTGTGCATCGAGGGTAAAGCACAGTCCTGCACATAAACGGGGTTTATTTATTCCGGTAGCAATGGGTTCATTCCTAAAGAATGCCTGAAATCAAGGGGGGAAGTTCATCATTCATTAAGTGACTTATGTAGCTGGAAAATCAATATTCCTCATGTTCACAGCCAAAGCATGAAAATAATAAAATGGAAGCAGTGACTGAACAAAGATAAAATACGGAGAAATAACAAATTAAAGTCATGGCCACTGAATGTCTCGTGAAATGTTTTGAATACTGAAATTGATGCTAAAATTTCAGAGCTTGTACATGAGTGACAACCAGCTTGTGACACAGCCCATGCCACTGGGGGGTGAGGGGTTGTTTTTGTTTCCCATGGCCAGCCACATCCTTAATTTCATTTTGTAGCATGGCAACATCACTGCTGCCCTTCCCAGGCTTTGCTCCTAATAACAGAAGGATCCTGCAGCACATGTTTATCTCCAAGTCTCTGCTCTGAGTCTCTGCAGGAGTTTAGGGCAAGGAGACAGGGAAAATGTGAGGCCAGGGATTACAGGAAAACTGAGCAAAAAGCCATTTTTCAAACACTTTTCCATCCCTGACTGAGTGAAGCAAAGATCCTGCAGCAAGTGCAGTAACACCTGGACAACTCACTTGATTAAAAACTGCAAAGTATTAATAAAAATTACATAAATAAATAAATTTTAAAAGGAGCAATTTCAATGCAATCTTCAATATGCACCCAAAACATCCCTGAGTTTTTAGAAGAAAACTGGCTACAGATTGAGCCTCTTCCCAAAAAAATCAAATGACCCAACAACAGGACATGAAAGTTCCTTGTTCCAAACTTATTCCCAGGTTGCTGCAACTTTACTCCTCGTTTTCCCACGCAAGTTTATTGGAAACATCATTTCTTGCAAATGAACTTTAACCTAAAGAAAGGCCATCTGGTCCCTATTTATTTACAAACTCAACCCAAAGGCCTGTGCTCAGTTTCATGGATAATCCACGACTTATCCTGTGGCTAAATATTGCTGGAGATAGTTTTTTTTATGGAGGGAAATAAAGCTAAAAAAGAAAAGGAAAATAAAAGCCAGGCACATGTTCACACTGAGCTTGTTGAGAGTCTCTCTCCAAACCATTACTGAAGCTAATGGGTGTCTGGCATGTACTAATCACAGCAATATTCAGAATTAATTTCTCTCCAGTCCACTGTAGGGCACTGCCAGCATTTATCCACTCCATGATGTCTTTTAAAATGAGAATGGAAGGTTCCTTATTGCCATCAGTGCAGCAAATCCAGTCTCCAGCTTTCACCCCTGGCACCACCACATAGAAAAATTGTTGTGCATCACTTCCAAATTGAATTAAAATGAAAAGTTCAATAGCCAGGCACTGTATATCATGGGCTCCTTTTGCAAAAACTGAACCAGGCAAAAAACCTGCACAAAAAGGCCTCTGAAAATACAATTTTGGTATGACTTGGAATGTCTTTGCAGCATGACCTTCTTTGCTTAAAGGATTTTGGATTTGAAACAAAATTTTAGGAAAATCATCATTAAACCATTCTTAAGTAGTAAGAAATAGTATTCAGCTCATTATTGTGATTGCCATGACCACATCACCTTGAAACACACATGAAAAGCTTTCATGAATTCTGTGTTATTTTGTTAAGAGTTGCTCAATCAGACCTCAGCAAATATTTGTTAATTTGGTGCCCTAAGAGCAGAAAGTTCCAAAGTCACCCTGGAACCACTGCTGCACACCCAGCCCTGGATCTGACAGCCATGGGCATAAATTCAGAAAAGCTTGATATTAAATTTCAGAAAGCTTCATATCTAAATTAAACCTGGGCTTAAGTGTTTGATATGGCACAGAGCTGAACAGTTAGGGCACTAGTTCAAGTCTGTGTTTACTTGACTCTGAAAACAAGTCCAAAGTAAACTTTGGAGTGATCCAAGCAGGTACATTTTAAATGTAATCTTTGATTACATTTTTGAAAGTTAAATGTAACTTTCAAAGTGACCCCCAGAAGGAATTCCAGCACCAATCTCAGAAGCTCATTCCTGTCCCCACACCACTTCTAGCATTTTTCACATCCATAGGAACTTCTCAGAGAGTCAGCTTCCAAATTAAAGCATAATTTCTAATGCTGCTAATTAGTGCTTTGGACATAAACAAACTGAGATACCACAGAGCACAACAACCTGTTCAGAAGAGTTCTACTCCCCTTCTTGATTGTGAAGGACAACAGCATCAGGAGACACCCAAAAATCTGCCAAATCTCTCTTAGTGTGTTCTCTGAGCTGGTTACCATTGTCTTTGTGCATCAAAACCCAGCCATGAGAGGATGAGAGACTAAATATTCTATCAATTATTTCTAGAAGAATCTTTCTGAATATCATGAAGAATTTCCAGCTGCATGCTAAATACTCATTACTGAAAAAAGCCAGGGAAAAAATATGTGAGATTCATTTGGTTTTTATAAAATTATCAGACTGGCCAAACCATGGAGAAAACATCTCATTCCTGCATTTTGTGCTCTGGTTACACCCATCCATCAACAAAAACTTAGATGCAAACAAAAAAACCTCATTAAAAATAAATGAATATCTGCCAAGAGGAAACAAAGCCATTAAGACAGAACAAAATGAGCACTGAAAGGAGCAGTATGAGATTAAACCTTACAGTATTCAACAATTTACCAAGACAAAAGTGTTTCCTTCCCAGGTCTTGTTTAATATAAATATACTCTCTATTTTATCCAATATCAGGGTGTTCAGAGAAATTAAATAACTGCCCAAGTGGGGCAACTCTCACCACAAATCTTGCTGATAATGAAAGTACTGATAGGAAAAAAAGGGTATTTGCTCTTTTATCATTGTCCTTAGCTACAAAAAAAACTTTACAATGAGATCAGCTATGTGAAATTAGGTCAGTATTTTCTACAACAATTTACAGAACTGCTGAGAATTCTACAAAGTTGGCCCAACCCAAAAATAAAAAAAAAGCAAGGCCCAATGTCCTTCAAAAATACAAAACATAACCTGAACATACAACCAGTTTAACCATAGAACAGGTACTGAGAAAACACAAGCCATGTGCATTCAGGAAGAAAAAACTACCCATCAAACAAAACTCCCAGAACCAAACCAACAACCCTTTCAAAAACTGAAATTAGTACCAAATATTGGGAAAAAAGTAGTTACTGCACAGTATAACTCTGAGAACAAAAAAACCTCACTTTTATAATTATTTAGAATATTTTTTTAATTAAAAAGGCCATGAAGAAATACTTGAGGCCATCCTGGAACAGATCTTTCACAAGTTCCATTTCAATTTGCATACTGAGATTAAAAACTCCCTTTTTAGAGCAGCAAATGCTATTGTACAAAAACACAGATGGCCCAACTGCTTCCACAGCTGGAAGAACTCACCTTGTGACAAACTTCTGCTTTAATTTCCTTGAGAGCACGCTCAGAGAACACACAGCCACAGTTTCTCAGGAAGCAAAACCTTCCAAGAAAAGACAACACACAATAATTTTTGGGGAACTAAGAGAGATCTGTGCAGTGCTGGCAGGTCACAGCCCACCTTCTTCACAAGTTCTTGCACCTAATCAAACTATCAGCATAGTTAAGTGGGTAATTAATATATTATTAATTTGCACAATATAAGAAATTAATGAAAAATATTGGCTACATTAAACCACAATAGGTATTTTGGTTTTTTATCTTGAGTATCTCCTGGCTAATTCCTCTCTGGAGGAAGAAATTCTGTGCAACCATGAAGCTGTGAACTCCTCATCCCTCAGGTGACAAAGAAGTTGCTGCTCTGCCCAAACCAGGTTGTGAGGAAATCCCCTGCCCAGAGCAGTAAAATAGAGATTTACTGCAGGGTTGGGACAGAGAATCCATCTCCAGTCTGATCCTAACACAGGGAGAGACAGAATGTGAGGAAAGGCTGGCAGAGCTGGCATTGTTCACATGGAGAAGCTTTGGGGTGAGCTCAGTGTGGCCTTGCAGGGCCTGAAGGAGCCCCAGGAAAGATGGAGAGAGAGTTTGGACAGGGATGGAGGGACAGGACACAGGGAATGGCTTCACACTGCCAGAGGGCAGGGATGGATGGGATATTGGGCAGGAATATTCTTGCCCAGAGCAGCTGTGGCTGCCCCTGGATCCCTGGCAGTGCCCAAGGCCAGGCTGGAGCCCCCTGGGACAGTGGGAGGTGTCCTTGCCCATGGCAGGGGTGGCACTGGAGGAGATTTAAGGTCCCTCCCAACCCAAATCAATCCATGATTCCAACTGCTTGATGTGACTCCAAGGGAGGTCACATCCCATCTCCTGTGCTTCAGTTCCCAAACAACCTTTAGGCACTTTTTCTCTGCCAACACTGCCCTTTCTCCTTCATTACACATCTCAATTCATTCAGGAAAAGGTGAACTTTTTTCTTTCCTCTTAAATATACCATGAAAGGACACCCAGAAGCCTCTTGAACTCTGAAAGTTCAAGCTTGAAAGCTGACAGCCAGACAGATACTCCCCCCAGCCCTGGGTTAGCTCCTGATTTCCATTTCCCAGGCAGTCTCCCTGCTCTGTGTGCAGTTTGCAGAGGCCTGACCTGTGCCTGCCGTTCATCTCCAGCCCCACCACGGGGCAGATGAAGCGTGCAGCCTGCAGGTCATCGTACTTGTCCCCCTTGATGCTCTCCTTGTCCCCACACCAGGCCGGGTTATCCACCAGCTGCAGCTCCGTCACGTTCTGCAAAGGAAAAACACAAACCTGCATCAGGAGCAGGGAGGGCACTGCTGCCCTGTGCTGGGCACTGCTCAGGGCACACCTCCAGTGCTGTGCCAGCTCTGGGTCCCCAATTTAGGAAGGACATGGAGGGGCTGGGAACACAAACCCTGTGAGGAACCCCTGAGGGAGCTGGGGGTGCTCAGCCTGGGGAAAAGTAGACTCAGGGGTGCCCTCATCACTCTCCAAACCCCACTGAAAGCTGGCTGTGCTCAGGTGGGGTTGGGCTCCTTCTCCAGCAGCACTGACACAACCAGAGCACACAGCCTCGAGCTGCACCAAGGGAAATCCAGGTTGGATATTAGGAAAAGTTTTTTTCCAGTAAGGTGATAAAGTTCTGGAATGTTCTGCCCAGGGAGGTGGTGGAGTCACCATCCCTGATGTGTTTAAACAGCCTGAGTGTGGCACTGGGTGCCAGGGTCTGCCTGAGGTGCTGGGGCTGGGCTGGACTCAATGATCTTTAAGGTCTCCTCAACCTGGGAGAGGTAATTCTGGGAATTCTGTGAAACCTTAAGCTTTTTTCCCTGTGAGTTTTGAGCCATGATGAGAATCCTTAACATTTCTGCCATTGTGTTTTGTTGTTTGAACACTTTAATCTATAGTTACAGCATGACTCATGAATTGAACATTTTGTTTTAACTTCTCACACTAAACACAAGCTGGTTACCTTAATGCTCTTGATATGGGATGCAGATTCCATGGGGGTTTTATCAGGGGATTTGTCCAACAAATATTCAATGATGGCATCTTTGTTGTACAGCCTGTAACAGAAAAATCCCAGTGGTTATATTGGGTGGCCATAATGTTTTGTACTTATAATTTTATACTTATAACTTTATTTGATTTTATATTTTTATATCTAATTAATTCTAAGATATTAATATAATGTTATAATATACTATATAATCAATATTTTATATAATACATTAAATTGGATTTTAACATATTTCAATTAATTTTATATTATTTAATTTTGGATCTAGAATTTTATATTTAAGTTTAATTATTAATCAATTAAATTAACTTACTAATCAATTAAATTAAATTAAATTATTGATTATGTATTTCTCTATATAATTATTTTTAATATACTAATACATTATAAAATTAATATTTAATATACTAAATTAAATGTTACTTTAACATATTTAATTAATTCATAATATTTAATTTTGGATGTATAATTTTAAATGTAAAATTTTAATTTATTTCATATTTTTATATTGAATTAATTTAATATATCTTAATTATATATTATTTAATTTTGTATTTAGAATTTATATTTATAATTTTAATTGATTTTATATTTTATACAGAATTACTTTAATATATTTTAATTAATTTGACATTACTTAGTGCTGTATTTAGAATTTACAACTTTTATTTTAACTCCTGAGAGGTTGATGGCAGCATTCCCACCTGCCCAGCTCACAGGCCACGATGGGCCGGCGCAGCTTCTCCTGGCTCAGGGCACAGTAAAACCACCTGGCCACCAACTCAGCAACTTTGTCAACCTGGAGGGAAAAAAAGCCTCATTAGTTAAAAAATCTGAAAATTGTTTAAGCATAAAATCAGCTCATACTTGAAGCATTCCTCAAACCCCCGGCTTTCTTACCAAACCTGCTTTGTGCACGCCGAGTTAATTCATAAAATAACTTCAGCCAAAGATTTTGGTAAAACTCCTGATCAGTTCTCCAGCACCTCCCTGGGCAGTTCCATTGTCTGACCCCCTTTCCATGGGGAAATTCCTGCTGTGCCCACCCTGAGCTGCCCTGGCCCAGCCTGAGGCCGTTCCCTCTGCTC
>JAWWEY010000069.1:12848955-12862781 GCA_035582745.1 Loriotus luctuosus
CCCAGCTCCCTCAGGGATTCTCCATTCCCTTCCCAGCTCCCTCAGGGATTCTCCATTCCCTTCCCAGCTCCCTCAGGGATTCTCCATTCCCTTCCCAGCTCCCTCAGGAATTCTCCATTCCCTTCCCAGCTCCCTCAGGGATTCTCCATTCCCTTCCCAGCTCCATCACGAACTCTCCATTCCCTTCCCAGTTCCTCAGGGATTCTCCATTCCCCTCCCAGCTCCCTCAGGAATTTTCCATCCCGTCCCCAGCCCGCAGCGTTCAGGGCCTGGTGTGACCCCCGTGCAGCCCCCGGCCCTTGGCCTTGCTGCATTCACATCCAACCCCCTCCCCACAGCACACAGGCCTCGCCCTGAGCCGCCACCAGCGCCGCACTAACACAGGGGCCCCGGGCCGGGCTTTCCCCTCCCCGCAGCCCCCCAGCCATCACGGATCTCCCCTCCCGGACCTTCTCGACTTTGCGGGGTCCCTTGACCAGCTCGTGCCGCTTAGGGATGGTGCCGCCATCGCATCCCATAGCGCTTCCGGGTTCTCCTTCCCAGCCACTTCCGGGTGCGCCTACCCATTTCCGGCGCATTCCAAATGACGCTTTGCCTAGCAACTATCACTTAGCAGCTGTCACTGTTGCTTAGCAACGGGCGGCTGGGGGCGTGGCCTTGCTACCTGGGCGGGGCAAGCTGGGGGAGCCCATCGCGCCGGGACCGGGGGCGCGCGGAACGTACCAACTTAGCGCGGGGGGTGAGAGGGTGTTCCCAGTGCCCTTCCCGCCCCTTTCCCGCAGGTTTATCCTTTATTTTTATGAGGAAATCCCCCGGGACACCCATTTTGGGTGGATTTCCGGTCAAACCAGGCGCTCCCGGGGCGGTGCGGGCTGGCGGGGGCGCTGAGGAGGCATGTCCCGCCCTCAGCGCTGTCACCGCGGTACGGGAGCGAATTTAACCCACAGGAATTCCCTGTGGGATCCGAGCGCTGCCCCGAGTGGGGTGTCACGATGATAGTGACCCATGTCGGCGATAAATCACGCCGAAAACCCGGGGGTGACAAGGAGAACGATGCTGAGGGGGCAGCGGGTCCCCGGGGCTGCTCACACCGTGATTGTCCCTTGTGAGGGCGGACACCCAGCAACGGCCAGGCCTTGCCGCCATAAAATAAATTAATTAGAACTACAATTAGCGCGGGTGTAGCCCCTGTGTCTCTGTCACACCCAGAAATGTTCATGTCCAGAAAATTAAAGGATAAAATTAAAAAGCTGCACAGGCCGAGGCTCTGAGGGCTGGGCTGGAGCCCGGGGAGCTTCCCCAGCAGGGAACAACATCTGTCCAGCTGCCCAAAGCCTCTGTGCCTTTAGTGACTATTTATTTAGAAATAAATGTGTTTTTCTCAGCTGGATAAGTGCTCTGAGAGCTCTGGGCTGTTGTGACAGAGGATGATGTGCTCCCTGGGGATTTATCAGAGTCAGGACTTCTCCCAAAGTTTCCCTCTGTGCTCAGGTACCAGCCTGCTGTATTTCCTATTCACCAGATTTTGTACCGTGTTGCGTTTGTTAAAACCAAAAATTAGCTTTACAGCTGTTAAAAAAAAAACAAAAAACCAAAAACAAAACAACCCTCTAATTACAACCTTTGAGTAAAGTCCTCAGGAAAAAATTGATATTGGGATATCATAAGTTACAGAACATTGTGCAGCTACATTTAAAGACAGACTTTACAGGAATAGAAAAAACAATTAAAAAAAGAAAATACATTTATCAGACATACATAGAGAACAAAAAAATAAGAAATCAGTCCAATAATCAACAACTTTTGCTCCAATACACAGCAAACATTCCCACCCGGCCACTGTGACAATGACATTTCCAGGCAGGATGTGAAGAGTGGAGAAGAAAGTGCAGATTTAATTCTGCATCAGCTGCTGTGGGGATCTTCACCTGCACTGGCGCCCAGGGAGTTCCTGGTGGGAATTCTGAGTGGGGGGATTTTCACCTGCTAGCAGAGAGTTCCTGGTGAGAATTCTGAGTGGGGGGATCTTCACCAGAACCAGCACCCATGGAATTCTTGGCAGGAATTCTGAGTAGGGATCTTCATCTGCTACTAGGGAGTTCTTAGAGGGAATTCTGAGTGGGGATCTTCACCCGCACTGGCACACAGTGAATTCCTGGTGGGAATTCTGAGTGGGGGAATCTTTACCTGAACCATCACCCAGGGAATTCCTGGTGGGAATTCTGAGTGGGGGGATCTTTACCTGAACCATCACCCAGGGAATTCCTGGTGGGACTTCAGAGTGGGGATCTGCACCAGAACCAGCACCCAGGGAGTTCCTGGAGGGAATTCTGAGTGGGGGGATCTTCAGCAGCACCCAGGGTGTTCCTGGTGGAGCTCAGGGTGTGCCCCAGTGCCCGGGAGCAGCAGTGGCCCCTCAGTCCATCATGGCTCGGAACTGCTGCGTGTACTGGGCCAGCTGCTCCGCCTGCTCCCGCAGCTCCCTGCTGGCCTCGGCGTTGGGGAATTTCAGGGCTGCGCTTTTGGTGGCCAGGGCCAGGTTCTTGAGCAGGCTGCAGAAGCGGCTGCTGCTGTGCAGGATGTCGCTCCGGGCCTCGCTCTCCTGGCTCTGCTGGCACAGGGAATCCACCAGCCTCTGGCCCACCATGATGATGAGCTTGCTGTGGGAGATGAAGATTTCAGGGGGCTGCTGGCTGCTGAGGCTGGCGCTGAACACACCCAGGGCCTTGTGCAGGGCAGCGAAGCACAGCCTGCAGTGCTCGGGGAGGGGGATTCTCCTGGCAGGCTCCTGCCTGCTGGCATTTTCAGTCTTTTTTGCACATGGCAAGACCTGCAGGAAGGGTTAAAACAGAAATAGATTCAGCCTGGTGTCACACGCTGGTTGTTTCTTTGGTTGCTCTACTCTGAATTTTTGTGGTCTCCAAATCGCCACACCCTGGAGCCTTTACAGTAATTTCTCTTTCCACAAAGTGTTGGAAATTCTCCTGATGGCTTTTTCCCCCTAAATACAGTTTTAATATTGGATGGCACACAAAGTGCTGCAGCTGAACATCAGTCCTTTACACAGTCTGGCCTTGAAGCTTTCAAATAATACAAAACTTTTATCTTTAATGGATTTAATCGGGGTTATGAATGATTAAAATGCACAAAACAAGAGTCAATTTTGTGCCAATGCATGACGAGATACTTTGACATACTGATTCTCACAGCCTTATCTCAAATGATGCTGAAAGGCAATAAAATAAACTGTATGACCTTAAAACTGGAGCTGTTTGATTGAGGAAAATAAGTGTTCTTCACAGGTTTTCAGCAGTAATTCTGGGAAAATGATCTCTGAGAAGCAAATAGTTCTCTATGTATAGAGATGTGTGTCTGAATGCAAATTACACTAAGTTTTAGCAAGCACAGAAATCAGGGACTAAAAGCCCTCATAAATAATATTTTCAAAGTCAGAAATACCTTTGGGTTTGACTCTGTACTCTTCTTTGCTACTTCTTTACCTGAAATGACTTTCAGTGCCTGTTGCAAATTAAAATGAAAGCAAAGTTGAAACAACTACAGAAAGTATTTAAATATAAATGTGGTTTTCTCTTATTTCATGGGGAAACAACTACTTGTTCTGCAGCCTTCATGTTGCAAATAGAAATGGGGGATTTATTAGAAGGAGCTGTAGGATTTTTCCCCCTAAAAATGATCCTGCAAGATCTGAGACTGAAACCAACATCAACAAAACATTTCAATGTAACATTCCCTAAATATTAGGGACAAACAGCATTTCTTTGGGAAACTAAGGGAGATATTCTTAGTAGATACCTCAGTGATTCTAAGGAGATTCTTACAATCATCCAGAATTATTCCAACAATAAATGTGATAATTCACAGAGTTTCATTTCTATGCAAATAGGATTTCCATCCAAGTTAGGAAGGAACATCTCTTGTCGTGCCAAACACAATGTAGTGGCAGGAAGAGAAAAAAGAGAAGTAAGGTGTTGCTAACTTCCAAAGAAACCTACTTCCCAAATGAATTCAAGCTGGCAAGAATGATAAAAATGTTTGATTTTCTCTGTTGATTAAAATTACTGCTCATTGTACACGTGCCATCCAGCACTGTCACGAAATCCTGGGTCTATGTAAAGTCTGGGAGGTGGGATGTAGTGCAAACTGAATGTGGCACTGCAAAGTAAAATAGTGCTGCTAGTGAACAGCCCGACATCTGCACAGGGTGAGGAGTTCAGAGAGGAAACCCCGGTGGCACTGACCTGTAGCTGGACATAATCACAATCCTCGCTGCAGTTTTCCTCTGGTTTCTGCACAGGGACCTGGCTTTGGCTGGGTTTCTCAGGAGCATTTCTCTGGAGTGACTCAATTTCTACTCTTCTTGGCACTGGGATCTGTTTTGCTATTTTGCATTCTGGGTTCACTTTTGGTTGCTTCTTTTCTTGCTCCTTCTCATTCTTCCTGAAGAGCAGCTTCCCGTTGGCGATGATGATGGACACAAACCTCTTGATATCGTCTGGAATTGTCCTGGCCACCATCACGAAGCGATCCAGGTCATCAGGGCTGCTCTGGGGCTTCCTGAGCACCAAAGCCTCCAGGGACCAGCTGCAGCTGTTGAGAGCTTCCCTCGTTTCTGTCAATATTTTGTAGGAGTTCATGAGGATTTCCAGCTGTTTTTTAATTCTGGCCTGCAGGTTGTTATCCGTGAGGTTGGAGGCGTTTCCCTTCAGGGCTTGAGCAAAGGCCAGGAACTCTCCCAGTGACACCTTTATGTGGTCCACTGCTCTGTGGATCTCCTCCAGGCTTTTCTCCAGGTGCTCCTGCAATCTCCACTTGCTGCTCACAAAGATCATTAAACTGGCAATGGAGCTGGACACGCCGTGCTGCAGCTGAGTCAGGGTCTCAATGGCTGCTTCCAGCTCCAGTTTGATTTCTTGGACAGGCTCTGGTGATGGTGACAGCCTAGAAAACGACTCAGCAGAAGAGCTGGAGGATGAGGAGAGAGTGTTGCTTCTGCTGTCCACACTAGAGACACACAAACTGTCATTTTCTGCCTTGGCATCCATGCAGAGCTGTGGAGAAGCACCGTGTGCTTGGTCACTGTGGTTTTCCATCTCTTTCTTGGAGTGCCCAGCACTGGGCAAACCTTTGGGAATATCATAAACGTTCTCCTCAGAGATGTGACTCTCAGCCTTGGCAGCCAGGAGCCTCGGGGGCAGCTCAGAGCTGCTGTTCTGTGGCAGGAGGAGCGCGTCCCGTGAGGGTGGGACGTCGTACAGAGGGATTTCTGGCAGCGTTAATTTCCGCTGCGCCGGTGGAATGTCGTACAGCTGTGGGTTCCCAGCTTCAGCTGCAGCCTTGTACCTGCCTGGGGGAATGTCATACAGCACCTGCTTCTCCACAGGCTGCCCAGGAGGGCTGGCTTTGAATCCGGAATTGTCCGGGGATACTGGAATATCGTAAATCCATTCGGACTTCCGAGGGTTTGGCAAGGTGTTGTAATGGCCCCAGAACTTCTTCTGAGATTTATTTTCTGAGTCATTGAGCTCTCTTTTGGGAGGGACATCATATAACTGCAACAGAACACAGAGGGCTCATAGACAATCTTTTTAAACAAGAATGAGAAGCAGAACTGAATTCTCAGGGCACACAAATGTGTGCAGCTCCACCGATGTCAATGGAACAGCACCACGGAAAGGCTGTCTGTATTTTTTATTTTCTAACATGCACAAGCTGCATGTATAAAAGGTAAAATATTTGGAGCACAGGTGGTTAGATCCCACAGCAGAGTCCCCAGTCAGTGAAATCTGTAGACACTTGATTTTTCCCCCACTCACATGCACAGCCTTTCAAGCAATAAATCACCAACAGACACAACTGAATATGCTCAAACACCTTCAATGAATTTAATTTTTGCTTGATACAGATATATGTGTGTACAGCTGGAGTCCAAGCTGGAAAAGGGGCATTCAGGACCATTTGTTGTGTAAGAAACAGTGGGGAAGAGATGGGAAACCTGTCCCTGCTCCAAGGCAGGCATGCCAGGAGTGACAGATTATTCTGTGCCCACCAAGCCTTACTTACATTGCCTGCTGGTGAGTCCTGGCTGCCAGCTCCTCCTTTCTCTGCCTTGGATGGGATGTTGTAAAGCTGCTTCTGCTCTGCCTGGAAGCTCTCAGTGGATCTGCCCAGCATGGAGACCTTCCTTGTGCTGGGGGGAGTGGCACCACTCTGCTCAAAAGGGAAAAATATGATTTATTTCGATCCTTTTTAGAGACCAAGGGGCCTTCAGTGGGATCAAAGGCTTTGGGCCATACATGAGTAGGTTGGGTCTGAGCAGGGATCACCCAGGAAATCTGTGGATAATGATGGGCTGGGCTCAAGCTGCACTGCCAGGGAGCAGCAGGGAGTGGGGAGGTCCCTGGACTGCTCCAGTGCCACTCACACCTTGGTGTGGCTGGTGACAGGACAGGCTGGGGGCTGTCCCACCCTCAGGGGTGCAGGAAATGTGACTGTCACTGTAGGACATGAAACAACACGACGTGGACTTGCTGCTCTTTCCAAGGTAAAAAGGGGCTTCTTATTTTCTGATTCTAACATTTATAGATTCCCAAAAGTGACCCTGGATTGGAGGGTGACAGTGCCACCTCTCCAATGACACTGGACAAACCAACAGCCTATCAAACTTTTCCTCTTCCATAAAACAATGCAAAACAATAAGTTATTTACAGAAAGTGTGTGAGAAAGTTTGTTACAAGAATGTAACTGTCAGAAGGTTTAGAAAATCTTAAAAAATCAGGGTGACATGTGACACTCACTGAGCCCAGGGGAGTGGGACAGCACCAGGAACAGGATTGTGTAACAGGACACATCACAGTGGTGTGACCAAATCCAGGGTGTGTTTTTCCCAGGAGGAGGGTGGTGGGGTGACATTTCATTTCTTGCTGGACGTGGGATGTGACTCTTCTCTGAACACCCCCAAATCACCCCCACCAGATGACAGCACCACATTTCCTCACGGATTCCAAGGCAGAGTGGGTGACAGGTCAATTCTACTGTCACCCTATTTGCTTTCTGTAAAATTGGGAAGAAAAGAATCTATTTTTAGCTCAAAACCTCAGTTCTCCCGAGTTTCTTAGAAATCAGAGCAACGTGTCTTAAATCTGGTGCATTTCTAGTACACTTCCATTTTTTCTATTTCTTTTTCTATTATAATTCCGAGGCAGAGAGGGTGACACTACTGATGTCTTACTGAATTTTCTGTGTCAGTGTCAACCTCTCTGCCTCAGAATCCATGGGGAAATGCCTTACTGACAGAAAAAATTGAAGTGTTTATTAGAAATGCACCAGATTTAGGACACATTGCTCTCAATGTCTACGAAACTCTGGAGAATTGAGGTTTTGAGCTAAAAACAGATAATTTTCTACCCAATTTGACAAAAAGCAAACAGGGTGACAGTAGAACTGAGCTGCAGATGTGCTCTGAGGTGCTCCAGGTGGCAGCTGCAGGGAGGGAGGGGACAGGACTCACCTGTGGCAGCAGCGGGGACCCGCGGTGCTGCGAGGAGGGGACATCGTACACCTCAGCCCTGATGTTGGGGGCTGAAGCCCTGCAGGCTCTGGGCAGGGTAAACAGGTGCTTGGAGGGGAGAAAAAATAATAATCATAATAAAACTGCATCAGCAAGAAGCTTTGAAAAGTCATTCAGCTGAAAAATCCACTGTTGGAGTAATCATTCTTAAGTGATAAAAACCTTCAGTCTTCACTGAAAGTGAGACAGGAACTGACCTTACAGGCAATAAATAGCGTGTTTATTCTCAAATAATTCTCCTTTACCAGCATTTCTGGTACATTTTAGATAAGATCTGACCTGGCACCAAGACAATCTGCCTTACTAACCACAGGGCAGAAAAGATTTGGAGAAAATCCAGCTGCAGTTATCACTTAAACCTTTAAACTGCCCAAAAGCAGAACCATTTGAAAAAGGAAGTGGGGAAATTTCGACTTCTCCAAGCCCACAGTCATTGTGTCAAGCCAATTTGATGTCAGAGCAGCAGAAAAGTGCAGGCTGAGCATTATTCTGTAGTTATGAACAAATTATTCATTTGGAAGGATTAAACCTTGATGTCTTGTCCAGCTCCATAAACAGGGAATTGCATCTTCGCAGTCAGATTCTCCTGTTTGATTAAAACATAATTTGAGCAGCCAGGACCAGATCTGTGGGACAATTAATGCCACAAAATATGAATGCTGGGTTAGGACTTTTCTTTTTTAGAATCAACCACCAAAAGATGGAATTTTGTTCATCCAGCCTGCCTTTAGCCTGGTTGCCCTCAGCTGATTTATAAATGGGCCCTTGCAAACCACTGACCTCCAGAAACACTGCTGGGGTGAGATATTACAGGAAAATTTAAACTGGTTTTATACTGGAGGGAGGACATTGTGCAAGTCCTGCAGCAGCTAAATGTATGGGAAATATGGGAGAGGAAGGAGAGTGCAGCTTCACTCTGCCTGGTTCAGCTCTCATGTGGGAGCAGGGAATGAGGAGTGAAGACAAATCCCTGAGTGCTGTGACAGAGAATCACAGAACCACAAAATGGTTTGGGTTGGGAGGGATCTTCAAGACCATCTCTTCCACCCCCTGTAGAGGGCAGGAACATCTTCCACTATCCCAGGCTGCTCCAAACCCCCTCCAGTGTGGCCTGGAACTCCTCCAGGAATGGGGAATCCTGGACAACCTGTGCCTGAAGATGAGCATCTTCCTCACAAACAGAGACACAATTTCCCTGAGTGAAAGGGTGAAAGATAAAAGCCAGGTCTGCTTCCAGATGGACAAATCTGAGAATCCAGCAGAAAGGAAACTCACTGGATATCACATTTTGGTACTTCTGGAAGTCCTGTCAGTGGCAGTAGAACCAGGAGGAGGCAGAGTAAGGAGGTTTCTGTGTGGGGTGAAAACACCCAGGCTCTGAGGGATTTATTCTTGTTTCACTGCTTTCAATCAGCTCCCTCAGAGACTCACAGTGGCTTTTCCCAGCTGCTCAGAGGACAGCTGAGTATGGCAGGAGCTTTGCCAGCTGTGCCACAGGATCTCAGGGGGATGGTCTGGATTGTTCTGTGCTCCCTGAGCTCCCCTGCCTTGGGGACAGCTTGTGGCCACCAGGGTGCAGCTGGTGTGGGGACAGCTGGGACACTGTGCCACAGGCAGCCCCACTCTCAACTTCTGGATAACCATCAGAGGCTGGGACATTTCTTTTTCATTCTTCATTCTTTTTCATTCTCAGACTAGGCACAGCTTAGGTGGATAAATTCATGAAATGAGGCAGGGAGAGCCAAGGAGCTGCTCTGCCAGACCATTCATCCACATAATGAATAGATGACATTTTCCACCTGATTTGCTGGCACAACATGGAAAATGGATGCCAGTCTCTGATACAGTTTGCCAATGGCTCCTTTAGGGTCAGGAATGTGACCAGAAACCAATGACAGCAAGTGCAGAAGAGTCTCTTGTAGCTGTACTCGGTTTGAGTTTGAGCTATGGTTGTGCACTGCAGCTGCAGAGCTGCAAAGGAGGTTCTGGTCACCAGGGATGCCCTGAATTTGTTGTTTTCCAGCACCCACCTGGCACCCAGCAGGAAGCAGCAAGGAGCTTTCCATGACTGGCCTTCCACACAGCAGGAGGCAAGGTGGCTGAATGAGCCCCATAAATCAAAGCATCATTAAATCAGCCTAAAACACCATAGAGCTGAATTTTCTTCCTTTTCCTTTTTCAATTAGCATTTCAAATGTGATTTCCATACACAGGATAAAGAGCCACCCAGGGCTGGAGAGCTCACAGAATGAACAAAACCTCGCACACGAACTCTGTCCCCACCTGGTCTATTTCCCTTTCATTATGAAACATTCCCCACTCATTTTTTCCTGAAGAAAGCACAAGGTTTGATGTTAAAAAGCAGTGAGATGCAATCAAATTGCATGTTCCATGTATGTTTGAATGTCAAACACGAGGAGCTGGGAGAAAGAAGAGCCAGGCCAGGGAGCTGTAATGAAACCCTGGAAAACCAGTTTGTTCTCCTCTATAACTGGGGGGACTGGTGGCAGCTCTCCTCCTGTACACCTTGGTCAACATCTCAGCAGCAGCAAAAATGGGCTGGGAGAGAAACTGGTTGAAGGCACACAACAAAACTTTGTGTCCTTCTGTGTGTCTGGCAGGGGCTGCTGCTTGGTGCAAGTGACAGCACAAGAGACAGGCAGCAGCATTCTGAGCTTGCTGGGCTGCTGGAGGCAGTAAAACCCACACCAAACCCAGCAATCACACACCAAAGGGTGATTTTTTAAAAATTATGAATCGTGTTCCTGTGCAGATGGATGCAAAGACTCCACATGTGCCTGGAGGGCTCTGGATGGCTGCTGGAGAAAGTTCTGTGTCTTGTTATTTTAACTTTGTAAATAATTTATAGATTCTCCCAAACAAATGGTATATTCTTTACTTCCTGCCCTGTTTTACAGCTGTTTTAAACTGTCAGAAAGGTGAGGGAGCACAGAACGTAGAGATTCTCATCTGTCGCCCAGAGCAGCATTTCTCACCCCTTGCTATAAACTGATGGGAGTTTCCTAAACACCATCCATTCTTCTGCTGCAAACTCCACTGAAAAAATCTCAGGCTTCCTTATTTCCCTGCTCCCAGCCATTGTTTTAACAACAACATCAGGTTATTTCAGAGCTCACCTGGTGCGTGGAGTGCATGGTCCTCTTGCTGAGCAGCATTTCTTACCCCATGCTATAAATTGATGGGAGTTTCCTAAAAACCATCATTCCTCTGTTGCCAACTCCACTGAAAATCTCAGGCTTCCTTATTTCCCTGCTCCTAGCCATTGTTTTAACAACATCTGGGTTTTGGGAGCTCACTTGGAGTGTGGACCGCTTGGTCCTCTCGCTGAGCAGGGTTTCTCACCCCATGCTATAAATTGATGGGAGTTTCCTAAACACCATCCTTCCTCTGCTGCAAACTCCACTGAAAATCTCAGGCTTCCTTATTTCCCCACTCCCAGCCATTGTTTTAACAACAACATCAGGTTATTTCAGAGCTCACCTGGTGCGTGGAGCGCTTGGGCCTCTCGCTGAGCAGCTGCGCCGCCAGGGCTGGCACTTGGTACACGAGCTGGGGCTGAACCCAGCCCTCCATCTTCTCGTAGGTGGCCGAGGGCGCCGTGGGCACGGAGGGCACGGAGGGCACCTGGTAGATGCTGTGCGCGGCTGGCGGCTCCGCGGAGGGCGGCAGGAGCTGCAGGCGGTTGGCAGGGGCCAGCCCGTGCTGGCCGTGCAGGGAGCAGTGCCACCAGCCCTGGCTGCCCGCCACGTGCTGCTCCAGCACCGTCACGATGTCCCCTCTGCGGAACGCCAGCTCGTCCGAGCACTCCGCCTTGTTGTCGTAGAGAGCCTTGGCCAGGCTGTGCTGGGGACACGAGCACACCCACCATGTCACTGTGTCACTGTGTCACACTGTCACACCGTGCCAGGCTCCCACCCTGGTGTTCCCACCCTGCCGGGATCCTTTCCCCACCTGGTTTGATTCACCCACCCCTCTGCACATCGAACAGCCTCTCTCCAGCACTGAACTGGAAAATCATCAAGCAGGGTCAGTGGAGCTCTTAGTAAGAAGAGATTAGAAAGGAAACAAAACCCAAAAAACAAACCCTAAAGGTTTTCCAGCTAAGGCAGGGCTTAATTAAATTCCAGGTTTCAGGACAAACCCTCAATACTGTGGAGCTGGAGAGCACATCTTTGCCATCACAGTTCAATGTGGCACTTTGTTGTTGCAGTAAGGCAGGAAAATCATCAAGAAAGGCTTCATAAAATCATTTCTGTCATTTCTTCTGAGGCACTGTGCAAGTGCCCATGTAGAGCAATCCTGATGTGAGCAGTTTAACATAACAATCTACTCCTGGGTGAAAACCAACCAGTTTTTACACCATTAGATAGAAAAATGAAACCTATCTCTCACAAACAACTTTTCCTGCACATCCACACTGGGGTTTCAGTGACCAATCAATACAGGATAACAACTTGTTACTGACCAATAAAGTAATTAACAAGAAAGCTCCAGATCAACTGGAGTCCCACATGAGGTCTGTAAAACTGTATAAAAAGGAATTGTGTGAATAAAGAATGGGCTTGTTCCACCATGAAGAAAATGGAGTCTGTGTGATTTGTTCCCATACTTTGTGTCTGCTATGGTCAGTGCAATAAAGAAATAGATAATAAGATTACTGTGATACATTTCTTCATCACCTTTTCCTGCTTGAGGCCTTTGAAGAGCACTGCTAATCATTATTTAGATTTATTATATTAGACTTACATATATTGAATTTGTAAGCTAAAACACAAGAAGCTTCACCTCAAAATGAGGAAGAACCTCTTTCCATGAGAGCCTGGAACAGCTGCCCAGGGAGGGTGTGGATCTCCCTCTCTGGAGCCACCCCAAACCCACCTGGATGCATTCCTGCCACCTGCTCCAGGTGACCCTGCCTGGGCAGTGGGGCTGGACTCTGTCATCTCCAGAGGTCCTTTTCAACCCTAATGGTTCTGTGATCCCTGTATAAAAAATAGGGATCTATTCTGTGATCCCTATATGAAAAATAGGGATCTATTCTGTCATCCCTATATAAAAAATAGATGGTTTTCCTGTTGTCATTCTGTGGATTCTTCATCTCATAATTACTCATTACAAGATCAGAGAATCATGGAATGCTTTGGGTGGGAAGGGACCTTAAATATCATCTCATGCCACCCCTGCCATGGGCAGGGACACCTTCCACTGTCCCAGGTTGCTCCATGCCCTGTCCAGCCTGGCCTTGGGCACTGCCAGGGATGGGCAGCCAGAGCCAGCAGGTAGCTTTAGTCACCTGAGGCATTTTTGCAAAGGGTAGAGAAAGCTGTGGGTGTCATTTTTTATGTTTTTTTCAGTACAAGATAGATTTTGCTTGTAGCTTTAAAATGGGCTGTCTGCTCCCCAGTCAGTGGGAACACTGGCTGTGCCTCAGCATGAGTTTCTTATCAGAAAGTGCAAGTAATGTCCAGAGAGATAGCACCCAAATAGGAAACGTGATGCCTTGTATTTTTGTGCAGAGCATTTGCTGTGAGGCAGCAGCTGGCCTGAAGCTGCAGCACAAGAACTCAAATTTGTCAGCTCAGCTGGCGACAAGGGCCCGCTGTTGGCTGCAGGCATTTTGTGAACAATGGCTTTTTGTGGGACAGGGGCAGCTGCCAGGGGGGAAAGCAGTCCCCTTGGCCTCCTGGTCCAGCCTGGCTTTTGCCTGGAACATGGGAGTCACTTTGGATTGGGACAAAGCCAAATGTTGCAGTCAGGAATCCCCCTGGGCCGGGCCTGGGCTCTGCACTGGCAAAAAAAGGAGAACAGCCAACTTCTCCTGTTATCCATCAACACTGCTGGCTCCTTGGGCTGAGTGCTGCACAGACACACTCCTGAGGGACAGACCCTCTTCTTCAGCCCCAGGAGGGTGGGCAGAGGAAAACTCTGCCCCTTTTCCACATGAAGAGCCTTATCCAGACACACACAGGAAATGGGTGAAGGGCCAGCAAGGCTGGGCTCAGGGTGTGAGCTGGGCACACACAGCAAGGCTGGGCTCAGGGTGTGAGCTGGGCACACACAGCAAGGCTGGGCTCAGTCTGAGCCTGGCTGGGCACACACAGCAAGGCTGGGCTCAGGGTGTGAGCCTGGCTGGGCACACACAGCAAGGCTGGGCTCAGGGTGTGAGCTGGGCACACACAGCAAGGCTGGGCTCAGGGTGTGAGCTGGGCACACACAG
>JAWWEY010000069.1:12878289-12923142 GCA_035582745.1 Loriotus luctuosus
GAAGGGTTGATCAATCCTATGGGAATTTATCAGATTGGGAAGGGCTGATCAATGCTCTGGGAATACCCCAGTGAGGACTGGGAAGGGTTGATCAATCCTATGGGAATTTATCAGATTGGGAAGGGCTGATCAATGCTCTGGGAATACCCCAGTGAGGACTGGGAAGGGTTGATCAATCCTATGGGAATTTATCAGATTGGGAAGGGCTGATCAATGCTCTGGGAATACCCCAGTGAGGATTGGGAAGGGCTGATCAATGCTCTGGGAATACCCCAGTGAGGACTGGGAAGTGCTGATAAATGCTCTGGGAATACCCCAGTGAGGATTGGGAAGTGCTGATAAATGCACTGACAATCAGTCACTGACCATGCACAGGCCTGTGGTCACAGAGGAGCAACAAGCCCCAGCACTATTACATGAGTTTTAAACTATAAAACCCTAACAATTTACTGATTCTTCTCCTATTTTATTGCACTGAAGCCAAACTATCCCAGCACTGCAAGGGAAAAAACTTGCTGGTCTTCAAGGCCACTTCCCAGACTTTTATCTTAATTTCCAAGATGCAGCTACAGACCAGAGAGTTCAGCACTGGAAGTGGCAACAAGGCAGACACAAGAGTTTTCAGCCCAGTGGTGATCTTTTTGCTGCTTTCATCTGCTCATTTCAAGTCCAGAATTTGCATTTCAAACAGACACAAAGCTTCACAGATTTGTACCCTCAGAACTGAGCTAGTTCAGGCAGCAGAACCAGTTGAGCTACACATGGTGTCATGGCCAGAGCTCTTCCAGGACTCAGTCAGCTTGCTCCAACAGCAGCTCAGGGGTTTTCCCTGCTCTCCCCACACTGTGGCACTTCCAGAGGGAAGCACAGGGAGAGAACAGGTGACAGCCCTGCTCAGACCCCAGAGTGTGCAGCTGTTTCCTGAGGACTGATCTATCAAAGCCAGCAAAGATTGCCAATGGAAGGACTTGCTCCCTCTCCAACACTGTCAGCAACAACCAGATTGGAATTGTTTCTTTCTGAAGTCAGCAGAACTGTGAGGGAGAGATTTTCCCTCACATCTGGGGTGTCAGTGATCCCATTCACTGGGGTGTTCTGCCACTCCCCCAGAACCCTGAGAGTGCTTAGAGGAGTCCAAACAGATTTGGGCACCACTCAGGGATCTGGTTTGTTGGTAATGAAACAGGAATGCCCTTCAAAGCCCACAGAGGCAAAGGCTGTACCCAGATGCACAAGTGCTGTGCTATTACCAGACACCACCTTTGCATCAAAGGTGTCTTTGCAGTGACACCAACCTCTTAATGCACTGGGGAATTAGAAACTAGACTTTTATGTCAGCTTTTGATTCCAGCTTACCTAACTTAATTAGGTGCAGCAGTTGTTCAGAGGGTGCACACACAGACTGTGGTTTGATCTCATTTATCAAGCCATTGGCAATGTTGATGTATCCATCATAGAGCAGCTGGCTAATTATCAGTTTGTAAAGTTGCTGACGGTCTTTCAAACTGACTTTTGTCCTATACATTGTGAGCAGGGACTGCCTTGGGGGGGCCTGGAATGAAGAACAGAAATCACATACAAGAGAGTTGCATGAAACCACCAGAACCTTGGAACAAATCTCAGGGCAGGCACTAAATATTGCTGTGGTTTTCGTGCAAAGCAGAGAAGGGGATAGGAAAGCGGGGGGGAAAGAGCAGGAAAAAGGGAGAGAGAAGAGGAAAGGGAGAAGAAAAGGTGGGAGAAAGGGAAGGAAGAGACGGGAGAAAGGGAAGGAAAAGGGAGAAGGAGGAAGAGGCAGGAGAAAAGGGAGGAAAAGGACAGGAAAAGAAGGGAGAAAGGGGAGGAAGACGGGGGAGAACGGGGAAGAAGAGAGAGAAGAAGAAGAAGAGAGGGGAGAAAAGGGAGGAAAATGAGAGGACAAGGGGGAGGTAAGAGGGAGGAAAAGAGGGGGGAAAGGAAAGGAAAAGGGGAGGAAAAACCTGTTGCACTTGTTTTCTGTGTCAATGCAAACCTGGCCCACAAACCGAGGCGGGCCGTGCTGAGCGGCGCCGAGCCGGCAGCATGTGCCAGCGGAGCCGCCGGTGCTGCCGGCGGGCCCGGGCTCCGATGGATGGATGGATGCAGGGGGCGCGCAGCACAGCACAGCACCGCGCCGGCCCCACCGCCCGCCCCGCGCCCTCCCCGCCCTCCCGCTGGCGCGGTGGGGCCGCAGCCCCGCGCGGGCGGCGCCGGAGCCGCGGGCGGGCGGCCCCGGCGGTGCCGGTACGTACCGAGCCTTCCTTCTGCCGCCCGCGCTCTGCCCCTAAGATGGCGGCGGGAGCGCGGAGCGCATCGAGCGGCGGCGGCGGCAGCGGCGGGGGAGGCCGGGCCCGCAGGACGCTCCTCCGCGAAGGCTGCTGCATCGAGCGCCCGCACATCGATGGGAGGCGGCTCTTGGGGGGGGCGACACAACGGGGCGGCGTCACGTGAGCGCCACACCCCCCGCGTCACGTGCGGGAGGCGGGAGCCCCCCGGGAAATGGTGGGGGGGGGGGAAGATCGCGGGACCCCGATCCCCTTTTGGGGACCCCCATCCCCCACCCCGCTCCGGGGACCCGGACCCCGCTTTGGGGGCCTCGATCCCGTTTTGGGGACCCCCATTCCCGACTCCACTCCGGGGACCCCGACCCCGCTTTGAGGGCCTCGAACCCGTTTTGGGGACCCCCATTCCCGACCCCGCTCCGGGGACTCTGACCACGCTTTCGAGACCCCCAACCCCAACCCCGCTTTGGGGGGCCTCGATCCCCGTTCCCGCTTCGGGGGTCCCCATCCCCGACCCCACTCCGGGGACCCCGATCCCCGACTCCGCTTTGTGGACCCCGATCCCTATTCCCTCCGCCCGCGCTGGGGATCCCAGGCTCCTTCTCGCCGTTCTCCCTTCTGGGGGTCCTGGGGGTCCCTCTCGCCATTTCTCCCCTTCCGGGGGTCCCTTCTCTCTTTTCCGGCCCCAGGGGTCCCGCTCCCCATTCTCCCTTCCAGGGATCCCAGGGGTCGCTCTGCCCATTCCTCCCCTTCCGGGGATCCCGAGGGTCCATCCCCGTTCCCCTTCCGGGGGCAGCGGGGCCCCGGCGGAGGCCGCAGAGCCGCGCTCGGGGCGGGACCGCGGGCGGGGGAGCGGCGCTGGCCCGGCCCCCAGCGGGCGCGGGGGGAGCCCGGGGCTTCTTTTGTGTCGCAGCCGCAAAGCTCCGGAGCGCCGCTTCCGCCAGACCCCGGATCCCAAACACGGCGACGTGAACGGGCTGGGAATGAAGCGGCTGGCGCTGCTGCCCGGCCCGGCCCCGTCCCCAGCGCAAACCGTCCCCTCCCCGAGTGCTACTCACGTCAGCCTCGAGAAAGGGCAGCCGGAGCGGGCGCGGGTCGAGCAGCGGGGCTGCCATGCTCCCCATGCCCCGGGGCAGCTGTCGTCTGTCACACGCTGCAGCGACACGGCGACCCGACATCTTCTTTTTACCTATCCTGAACCACTTGTAAACACCAACACACACAACCAGGCTCTCCTTCGCTCTTGTTTTCAGCACCGCGGAGACACTGAAAAGTTCCCTTGGATCGCAGTTCTTCTCAAGCCCCAAGCGCCGGCTGGAGTTTCCTCGCTCCGCGGCGCCTCGCGGGGACCCGCGGGCTCCGGGCTAGCAGCGCCTCACGCCGCGCTCGCTGCGCCGCTCGCGGGCCGCGTTCGCTGACCGGCCGCGCTCCCGCTGTCCCGGCGTCTCCTCGGGAGCCGCGCGGCTCTGGGCGCTGCCGGGGCTGCGGCGCGAGGGGTCCGGGCCGGGCGGTGCCTTAGCGCTCGGCGCTCACCCTGCAGCGCTGGCGGCACGTGGCGCTGCCCGGGGCCGCTCGGCCGGGACGCACCGGGAGGCTCCGGCCCTGCTCGGCCCGTCCGGGGGGGCACCCACACAATGGCCCCGCTCGCGCTCGGCCCCGCGCGCGGTGGCAGCAGCGCCGCTCCCCGGCCTGGCCCGGGGGTGGACTGGAGTGTCTCGGGGGGAGTCTGGCGGGAGCGGGACTGACCTGGCGGCGCTCCCGGGCGCGGAGCGGAGCGGAGGCGGCGGCGGCCACAGGTGGGAGCGCGGCGCGTTACGCGATTTGCGTAGCGGAAGCGGCGGCTCGGCCGGCGGGAAGTGCGCGGGCGGCGCGCGCCGGGGGGCGCGGCGCTACGCAAAGTGCGTAACGCGCCGCGCGGCGACAACGCCGGCGGAGGGGCGGGCGCGGCGCGTGCGCCCCTCACGGCGCGGCGGAGCGCGCCCGGCAGCCAATGGGCGGGCGGGCCGCCCGCGGAAGGAGCCAATCAGCGTGCGCGGGCCGCGGGAGGACGGCCAATGGCGGGCGGCGGGGGTTTAAAGGGGTATTTAAGGCGCGGCGATTTGAATTCAAACCGCTCCGGCGGCCCTGAGGCGGCGGCGGCTCCGCGGGGAGCGTGGGGCGGGCAGGGGGAATCGATCCCGGACCGCTATCGATAACGAGTGGTAATCGATAAAGGACCCCCCTGCTCCGCTCACTGAGCCCCTCTCGCCCTCAGCCAGAGCCGCACGGGCCGCTCCCGCTCTGGCGCTATGGACAAGAACATGAAGGAGAACCACGCCGCGTACCCAGGCCGCGCTGCCAAGGTAAAGGTGTGAAATACGCGGTTTATGCGCCTCTTCCTGAGCAGTTTCCTCTGCTGCATCGTTGGTCTCGATGCCTGGGAGTTTGCCGTTAAAATTTTGGTCTGTTCAATGAGTGGTCTTTAGCTTTTACTTTTTGGGTTTGTTTCTCCCCATCGCACATTAACTACACATTTCAAACTAGTAATTTATCTTTCAGTAGCTTTCTCCTAGAGAAAACAGCCTAAAGCTGTTTTTTTTAAATTACTGTTAATATTAGCATATTTTATTACATGGGGAAATCCTCTTTATATTGTAAATATTTAAGAGTCCTTAAAGAGAAAGCGAGTCTGTATAATCAAATTATTTTAGACACAATTTTTAAAAGCAAGCACTGTGCAAATACTGCTATTGATACATATATGCAGCAGTGCTCAAGATCACCCTGGTGACTGTATTTTTTCCATTTAGAAATACAGGCACTGCCTCACTAGTTTATATAAAACCAAATAGGCCTAGTAGGTTTTTGGAATAGCATAAGCAACATTTCCTTTTAATCAACTAAATATGTGATTTTTAATGTTTCTATTAAAGTGGTTTTGTCCTGAATGGGGTCATGGAGGTTCTGCTGTGCTGCTGCACAATTAACACGTTCTCCTTTCTCTCTGAAGGTCACCAATCCCATCGGGGATGCCCCCAAGCGTGTCCCTGTGTCGCAGCACTCAGCCCAGAGCCGCTCGCTCACCAGTGGAGCTGCAGCCCGAGTTCTGTGTCCTGCAAACTTTGCCCAGCGAGTCCCCGCGCAGCCCCAAAAACCTGCACTGTCAACCCAAAAACCACCCAGCAACCAAACAGCGCAGCAGCCCCGGCCCAAACCGCCCCAGCAGGCCACTGTGAGACCTCAGGCTGCCAGCAAGAGCAGTGAGAAACCTGCCCAGGCTGCAGCACCTGGTAATTGTGAGGGTGATTTCCCTGTGATCCCAACTGTGACACTCAGGGTGCTCCTGAAGCTGCTGCTGATCCAGGGACAGACCTGGAGGGAAGTTCTTGGTTGTGCCCCCACACAGAAGAGCAGCACATGGTTCACCTCTGGTGTTGCTGCACCATCCTTGTGAATTTATCTCTAAATTAACCAATTAGAGACAATATGGTGTTAAAAGCTTCCAGGTGCTCAGCAGCCAGCTGGGAGTTAATGTAATTTGCATTCAGACCTCACAGCTTTTCCAATATTCATGCACAAAGATACTTTTGTTTGGGGAGGGGGAACGAATTCATGGGTTTTTATGCTCAGAAAGCTTTTCAAATTGCATTTTGCCAGTGCTGTTTGTTTCCTAGCAGTCAGCAATGCTAGGTTGCTTAAAATGTCATGGAATGGATTGTAAAGCTGCCCCAGATGATGCTCAGGGCTTAGATTTCTTCCTATATGTGTGTTCTCATGAGTGTGGCTCATGAATTGATTTCCTTCTCTGTACTCAGCACAAAACCCTGAAGCAGAAAGCACCTTGAAACAGAAGACTGAAGAGACCAAGAAGAAAAGTGAAGAGACTAAAAAGTAAGTTCTATGCCTAAACTCTAGATAACTGAGCCCTGCTGGAGCTCCTTTGGCTGTGGAGCCTGGTGACCCCCACACTTTGCAGGCACAACACAAGGAAAGCAGCCTTTGACCTGGTAATTGTCAGGAGCAAGGACTTTCTGTAATCTAAAGAAAACTTTGGGCCAAATGTAGAGTAGCTCTTCCCAGGGGAGGGCACTGATAGCTGCTGCCCCAGTCACGAGACGTGCTCCTGAAAACAAAGCCTCCTTCATCTGGGCAGGAGGCTGGAGTCTAATTTGGGAGGAAGTTGGATTTGTTTATGGCAGCTTTAAGTTGTTTTGCCATGCCCTGGTGATGTGTCTGGGTTAGGAGTATCTAAGGAGCCCAACTTGGTAAACAGTCTTCATTTTGTAGTAGTGTGGTTGGTGGAGTGTCTGCAGAAGCTTCAGGAGGGAAGAAAATAGCTTTCAGAACTTGCTTTTGAAAAATCTCAATGCCTTCATTCTCTTGGTGTTTTCATAAAGACTGAAATCTACTTTGGAGCAATAAGCATCTCTTGAACAGGAATGTTATAAACTGTAAATCTGAGTCAATGCCAACACAACTCCAGCTTTTAACTTTCCTCTTGCAGAAGGCAATGGTCTCTTGATGATTTTGAAATTGGTCGTCCTCTGGGGAAAGGAAAATTTGGGAATGTGTACCTGGCACGTGAAAAACAGAGCAAATTCATTCTTGCACTGAAAGTGCTCTTTAAAACACAGCTTGAGGCGGCTGGTGTGGAGCATCAACTGCGAAGAGAAGTGGAAATACAGTCTCACCTTAGGTAAAGTTTAGTGGCTATTTACTCTGCTTTCTTTGCATGCAAATAAACAAGGTAACCTTGATTATGATAAGATTTCTTCTTTATGATAAAATTTTATGTGTTATGAACTGAAGGAACAGAGATGAGCTGAAATTGCCATGCTTGCCTTGAAAGTGGGGGGAGCAGCACAGGGAAATTAAAGGTTTTGGAGAAACAGCTGGTTCAGAAGAACATTAAAATCTCTTTGCAGGCACCCCAACATTCTCAGATTATATGGCTACTTCCATGATGTGACAAGAGTCTACCTGATCCTGGAGCATGCACCTCGTGGGGAGGTCTACAGGGAGCTTCAGAGGCTCACCAAGTTCGATGAGCAAAGAACTGCTACTGTAGGTTGTTCCAGCTTCCTCTCCACTCCTCTTGTATCTGGGATATCTGCAGGACAGAGCCAGCCCTTCAGATCAAGTTCTGGGGGAACTGAGATTCCTTAGCTGCTGGTTGGCATCTGGGCAGGGAATGACTGGGGAGATTTAGGGCTGTGCAGGAATTTACGTTCAGAATTGTTTAATATTGCAAGGCACAGCCTGTATTACCAGGCTTCAGAGGTTAAGGAATAATTGCTTTGACTTAAAATTATAATTATGGCTCAAGAAGGCTGTGCTGCAGCCAGATAAACTCAGGTGACAGTATCTTAAAGATTGTGGCTTAAAGGTTGTTCTTTCTGTGCCCAGTACATCACAGAACTGGCAGATGCCCTCTCGTACTGTCACTCCAAACGTGTGATCCACAGGGACATCAAGCCAGAGAACCTGCTGCTGGGATCAAATGGAGAGTTAAAAATTGCTGACTTTGGGTGGTCTGTGCATGCTCCATCTTCTAGGTGAGAATTCAGTCTCTTGTGCACTGAAATCCTTCTGTAGTGTCAGTTTTTGCCACACGGTTGTGGAAGGGAGGTATGTGGGAGCTTCTTGAAATACTGGGGGAAATGCTGCTGTAACAAAGGACCTGACAGCCAACTGGTGTGACAGGAGGGTTGTTACCCTGGTGTTTAATTCAAACCTTGCTGACCCTCAGAGGAAGGTTGGTGGAGGGTTACTGTGGTCCCTGAGGTGATAAACCTGTACTTGGACACAAACATTATTCTGGCAATTTGGTTATTTCTGAGAGAGTGGGAAATTGCCCCTGAGAAGGGAGGAACAGTTTTGTTCTACCACATGGGGTGAAGAAAGGAGCTAAGACTGACTGTTTGCAGGGACTGAGATGCTTTCAGGAGAAGTAGAAAATCTTCTGCTGGCTTTTCTTTCCCAGCTGTTCTGAGTGGTGCTGAGATACAGATGATTGCCAGCATTAGTTCTTATCTGGCTCTTCAAATAGATCCCCTAATTATCTTAATCAATAATTAACTTGGACTTTTCTTCAGGAGAACAACTCTCTGTGGGACACTTGACTACCTACCTCCTGAAATGATTGAGGGAAGAACACATGATGAAAAGGTGGATATTTGGAGCCTGGGGGTTCTGTGCTATGAGTTCCTAGTAGGGAAACCACCTTTTGAAACAAAAACCTATCAAGAAACCTACAGAGCTATTTCAAGGGTAAGTGCCAGTGCTTATCTCTATTAGCTGGGCCATGCTTTTAGTTCTAGAAAGGTTTCAGCAAACTTCAGTTTGAAGCATAATGAAAACAAACACAAGAATATACAAATACTTTCACAAGCAGTGAGAAGCTTGTTTGGGGTTATAAAGGAATTATTTTAGCAATAGGCAGAAGGTGCACAGCCTGCAAGGCTGGCACAGCTTTCAAGGGGTAACTTGAGTACAGCCCTTTGGTTCTATCATTTTTATTATTGCTAAAGAACTTTTGCATGATTCTTCATGTCCTTTTTTCCTTAGGTGGAATTCAAGTTTCCTCCATTTGTAACAGAAGGTGCGAGGGATTTAATTTCCAAGCTCCTGAAGCACAACCCCTTCCATCGCCTGCCCCTGAAGGATGTGCTGCTCCATCCCTGGATCACAGCTAACTCTACCAAGATTCCCACCAGCAGGAAGAGTGATGGTGCTGCCCCCTCCAAAACATAGCTCGAGGAGGGTGACTTGTGGGATGGACAAGAGGAGCCCTGTACTGTGACTACTGTAATGCTTACAATAGGAAAAGCAGGTCTTGGAATCTAGTGGCAATTGGGATGCAAATCCTTGGGTTGGCTGGTGTCTTAAACTCGAATTGCAGCATAAAATTATTTGACTTCTCTCTGGAGCTTGTGGAATATTTAATGTACTTGAAATCAGTTCCATGTGGGCCAGTTTGTTGGTGTAAGTATGAAGCTGAAATGGTTCGTTGTTCTACCACAAGGAAGTTGTTGTTCTGGCTTATGGAACAGTGCAATATCCTGGAGATGCCTGCTCCTCCCTCCCTGGGCTGCTCAGGGTGTCTTACCTGTGGTGTAACCTGAAACTGAGCGAGGTGAATGCCTTTTTCAAGTGTTCCAAAAATGATGTGGCAATTGGTTTTGTCTCTAGTTTTAAATGTGAGCACTCAATTTGTAAAATAAAGACTTGTTATACTGCACCCAGCAGGGTGAGCTTCCTTGTGGCACTGTTTGGCTCAGCAGCAGCACAGCTGAACTCCTGCTCCCAGAGGTGAATTCCCAAAGTATAATTCCCACCTCTGTCAGAAGGGAAGCTCAGAGTGCTGGTACCACTCAGTCATTCACAATCCCAATTTAGAATTACAAGGTAGGTACCTAATGTGTTGCTACTTCACCTGCTTGGTTTATTGAGAGCTTGGTCTGCTCTGTCCTTTTTCCAGTGAGTTTATTCAAAGATCTCCCATCTGATACCATTTTCCAGCCCTTTCTCTCAGAAGTACTTTCAGATTATGTTGGGTAACAGCAAAGAACAAGACCAGATGTTTATAAGACACTCCTTAAAATGCACCAAGGGTCAGGCCCCTTGCCACCAAAGTCAATGCCAACTCTTTTCCAGGAAAACACTTCAAGCAAACTAAGAGAAAGCAATTTATTGTCTTTTCAGAATAAGACTTTGCTATTTTACAAACAGTTTTAGAAAACCATCCTTCTAGAAGCAAGGACTCCAGAATTCAAAATATATTCTCAAATTAATTTAAAATATACTTTGCAAAAATCTTCATCTAAACAAACTGCCAGTAGTTTATACAACCACATAAGTAATCAGAATTCTGGCCACAATTTATATGAAGCTGTTTCTTTACAGCAAGAAAACTCTAGTGCTGGGTGCCTTCTATTGACTTTTAAATGATTTTATTATTTTAAATGATTTCATATGATCTTGAAAAAAACTTTGAATATTCCTTCTTTATTACACTTAAGACAAAACATCTTTCTCAGAAATTATTCTAACTGAAGTAAACAAGACTGCCTCAGTTATTTTGGAATTCTTATCCTTGATCTACATGAAACTTGGGCATTTCTGTGGAGGGGAAGGAGTTAAGGTGCAATTTAATGTTCTGGCTAAGGGGAGGCAAGAGGCTGCTGAAAAGTTATTTACTCCTTTCTTCCCTCAGCCAGCTCTTATCAAAACTCCACCCTTTCCTCCTCTCTATTCACTAAATTTTAGCAAAACTAGAAAGCTATTTCAGAGTATTTTCCTGCTATTTTACTGAAATCAGAGTTTTGTATAATCAGATCTGTCAGAGCCACCTTGGGGTAAGTGCAAGCACCGAGAGAACTCAGAAAAGTGCAACCAGCCCCAGCTCTTGCTCAGGCTCTCACAGCAGCACAGGCCTGAGCCCCAAACTCGGGCCTACCCCAGTGTGATAATAATTTATCTGTTGTAGGATCAGTCTGCAGCTTGAGTGGAAGGTGGAATGTGGATATGCACCCCTGTGACTACATTCTAACACCACAGTGTGTGTCCCCATAAGGAAAGGCAAAGCCCCCTCATTGCTACATTCACCAGTCTCAGCCCAAAGCACAGGAATTCTTCATGGGAAGCTGGGAATTGGAATGTTTGCACTTCTGGTGCAGATGATTTGACTTTCACCCATGGGAGCAGAAAGCAGCTTGGGGTTAAAGATTTTTTTAAAAAAGTGTTTCCAGTACAAAGCCAGGTCTCAAACTATTATAAACCCCCAGATCCTCTCTGCCTTGATGCTGTTTGGAGTATGTTCACATAGGTAATTCTGGGTACACTGATTTCAGTAGACTCAGGATTTCTTCTGAGTCTCTAGACATTTAAAAACAAAGGGACTTTAGTAAGGCTGGCTCCCAGTTAGCACATTTTCAAACAATAAAATCTTGGACTATGGAATCAATATGCATAGTTTCAGAACAGTGCTTCACCTATTGTGACTAAACCAATTATGACTGCAATAATTTATCATATGGGTACTCCCACTGAAGCGAGTTCAGTGCCTGTGTTGTACTGCAAGAAGGGCTATAATAAAAGCCTCTTCTAACAAAAGAAACACCCACCTACCACTTTAGATTCCAATACATACCCTTATCAGGAGAACTACCCATGTAGTGGCATATTGTTTATTCTGCTGGAAAGAGACTCTCACAGTTTCTCAGCCACACAGCAATAAATGAAAGCTATGACTGTTTAAAAAAAAAAAGGCTCAAAAGCTGGCTTATAAAGACCCAGAACTATGCTCACTGCCAAGCATTTATATTCCCACTTAAGAGGCAAACCAGATCCCATTTGAACAGGTTTGTTCTAAGAATAAGCGGCAAAAGGGACAGGAGACAAGGACAGCATTTTTCACAGTGACATTTACCTGAAGGAACAAGTGAGAAACGCAAGATGAGATCGACCTGAACCCAGACAAGTCTTTGAGAGAAACGTTTGCCCTGCAGAGCTGGGTGGCTGCACCAGAGAGCAGGGGCAGGAGCTCAGGGGCTGGAGGCAGGGGGTTTGAAGAAGCCGGCCTTGCGGCAGTAGCGCACCACGAAGGGCACAGACACCACGGTGATGCTGATGCGCACGGGGGCGAAGAGCTTGTGCACAGCATAGGCCAGCACGAAGGTGCTGGTGCCAGCTGCCATCCGCGACTGCAGAGAGGCCTCGCTGAAACCCAGCTTCAGCAGCACCGCGCTCATGTCCACGCCGCTGCAGAGAGAGGAATGCTGCTTTAGCTTAGCATGAAAAATACAAACTGCTGGGGGCGTGCTCACAAAGGTTCATGTGTCAGGGCTCTACTCAGCCTTCAGAGATGGAGTTTCTCTGCAAAGTGATTCTTAAAGAGTTACTGTGAATCAGATTACAGTCAGCTGAAGTTATGGAATAAGTGTCTTGCACACAGAGTGATTTGGGAAGACAGAAACTCCTGCTCCTCCTCATCAGCACAGCAGATGCTGTGGCAGAGCCCATGAGCACCGTGCTCATGTCCACACTGCTGCAAAGAGGAGATGCTGCTTTAGGTTAGCATTAAAAATATAAACTGCTGGAGGGGTTTGCTCACAAAGGTTCATGTGTCACCGCTCTACTCCTTTAGAGATGGAGTTTCTCTGCAAAGTGATTCTTAAAGGGTTACTGTGAATTTCTGTTGGAGTTTCATCTTCCCAAATTTATATTTAATATATATATTAAATATATATTTAATATATATTCTGTGTCTTGGGGAAATTTATCACCTAAGCACAAACCAAATTAGGTATCTGGTGTTAGGCCTAGTGTTACAAAATGACAAATTATCTAAAATCTAGCAAGTGAAGGAAATGTTGAGGAGCTCAAATCAGCATTATGCACCAAATTCATTAATACAGACATAGCAGATTTCATCAGGGATTCAACCATACCTAAAGGAAAAAAAATATTGTCACCCTGTGCCACAATGTGGTAAACAGGAGAAATCAGGCATTCATCTATTCCCACTGGAGTCAGGAATAAGCAGCAGGGAATGTTTGGGGTAATAACACGTTCCCCTGTCTCCTCAGCTGGAATACCTTGTGTAACATGCATTCCAACAAAGCCACACACACAATTCCCCACCTGACTCCTGTATTTTCACACTAATCCTCTTCTAGTGGCTGTTATTTTCTGCAGTTCAACTGCACAAACTCTGTTCAACACCCAGAAAAATACCTTTATCTCTAAGCCCCAGAGCAATTTTGCATGGCTCTATCTCTCCAGACCAAGCAAGAACAAAAGCTATCTGCAGAACAAATACATTTTCTGCCTGGTCAGTTATGGTGGTGCTGTGCCTGCTGTTTCCCCTGCTGATGAACCTGTGCAAAATGTCCATGTACAACTCTGCTGTCTCATGCCTGATGGGAGATCAGGTCCATTTATGGATCCATCCACACTCAAAATTCAGGAGGTAAGGTCCAACAGGCATGAAGTGCCTGTCTCCTGTCAGAGATAAGCACAATGGTAAATGTATTTTACTTTTACCACTACCTAGAGGTGACAGACAGCTGTACAAACCTCACCTTGACACAGCCAGGTAGAAGATTCCCAGAGATACTAAGGAAATTCCAACATGGAAGGAAACCCCTACAGCACCATATTCTTTAAAAACTTGTTTCAGCTGCTGGGATTTGTTGAGTTTCTTGTTTTCAGCACTGGGATCAGCAGTTGCGTTTTTGAGGGGTTCAGCTGCATCCTAAAAAGAAAACAATTAGAAGTATTTATTAGCATTAAGCACAAGATCATATTACAGTTAGCTGAAATTATGAAAGAAGTGTCTTGCACACAGAGTGATTTGGGAAGACAGAAACTTCTGCTCCTCCACATCAGCACAGCAGATGCTGTGGCAGAGCCCAGACAAGCTCCCTTCTCCCACCTATTCCTGTCAAAGGAATGCACTGATCTGGGTGTAAATTCTTACACAATTCAGGTTTCATAATCAAAACCAGATTATTTGATCCCAATGTGTGCCAAGGCACACCCAGACAGCTGCTGGAGCCATGAGACTGAGGTGTGAGAGCTATTTGCCTCCACCCACTGCCCAGCTTTACCCAGTGACTCCCGGGAGCACAGCTCTTTGTTCCAGGGGCACTGGAAGCCCACCTGGTACCGCTTAACAGCTCCCTGATGGAAGAGATCCAAAGTTTAAGCTCCTTTAAATCACGTTCAATGGATGAGCCGATCAAAGGAAAAACTGCAAGTGTTGACAGCAACGAGCAACTCTGTTGCCACGGTGTAGACAACAACTGCAGGGACATGCCAGGGCTGGTGTCAAGAGCCCAAGCGCACTGAAAATCTTTGTCACAGCAGAAGTCATTGACAGATTTTTATTTGGGTACCTTTCAAGTGCAGTACTTCCTACTAAACCATATCCCAAAGCAATCTGAAAAGAAATCAAAGGAGGGCAGCTGTGCTGGCAGCCCTTGCTAACTCCCCATGCTCGCCAGAGAAATACTGACAGAAGAAAACATTTCCACAAAAACCTCAGGATTTGTCTCTAATTAGTCAGCATTTGTCAGGAAACATTAGAGGAGTCCTTTCTTTCCAGCTGAGCTCAGCAGCAGTTGTGGCAATGTGACAGCCACCACAGGACAGGTAGAGACACCAGGTGCCTGCCACCACTGTCCCACTGTGGTTTCAAGGCATACAAATTCGAAAAAAAATATTCTTGATTAATTATTGCATTTGCTAAGATTGTAAATTAGCATACAAGACAGTCTTACAACCCTCAAGGCAAGCACACCACCCGCACAAACCCTAACCCCACATTTGTTTGCTGTTTTTCTCTTTTGTAATTATTTGTGTTGCTTTGTATTTCATTTTGACAGGAAGCCATACAAATACAAAAACAGGAAATTGTGTAGCTTAGCTTATCCTGATTCTTGTCGTTCTAAAACTTTAGATTTTTCTTCAGTAGCTCATGAGCTCTGGGTCTTAGGGATGGATCATAAGGACTGAAAAATTGCTTGTTCTGATCTTTCAAGTCCATTCCAATTCCCCTGTATTCACAGGCTCACACACCAGAAATGGTATTGAAGCAAAACATTAAAAAAGAACCATTTCAAGAGATAGCATTTGGAGTACCCAGGGCAGTCACGCAGGAAATAATGCCCAGCTTAGCAAGTAAAGCCGCTGCCTATTTCCATGTCACTCTGCGACAATATTTCAACTAAAAAGCCGATTTTATTCGCATCATCCAGGCGATTTAAAGCATGAAAACACATCTAGAACACCCCGTGATCCTACACAACAAGGTAGCAGAAACCACGCTGCAAATTACCCCGCAGACATTAAAGCTCACACTGCCAACGTGCCCACCAGCAGGTGCGAACCAGCTCCCACAGAAACACGATAAACACGATTTATTGATCCCATGGGGGCTGGGAGAGGGGATTGAGGTGAAAACGACTGAAATACACCCGAAAAAGCTGAGGAGCAGGGTGAGATCGGCGCGTTCAGTGCCGCTGGGCAGGCGGCCCCTCAGCCCTCACGTACCTTGGCGCTGGCGCGGCGCGGGCCCGGCCCCGGCGGCAGCGCGGCCCAGGCGGGGCAGGGGGAGCGGGGCAGGCGGAGCGGGGCCAGCAGCGGCGACAGCAGCGGCGACAGCAGCGGGGACAGCCGGCACAGGCGGTACATGGCGGCACCGCCGGCACACGGCAGCGGCCCGGCCCCCCGAGCGGCATGACGGGCCGGGCACACGCCCCGACCGCCTCCTTAAAGCCGCAGCGTTCGCGTTGGTGAGGCGCGGATGTCTTGTGGCACAGCGCGTTCGTCCCGGCCGTGCCTAGCCCGGCACTGGACACCTCAGGGATGCGGCAGCCTCGGCTCCTCTCGGCAAGCTGTGCCAGGGCCTCCCCACTCTCACTGCCAAGAATTGCACCCTAATATTCAGTCTAATCCTTCCCTCTTTCATTTTGAAATCATTTCCCCTCGTCATGTTGCTCCAAGCACTTATAAATAGTCACAGAGTTACAGAATATCCCGAGTTGGGCTGGATACACAGAGATGATCCAGTCCAGCTCCAGGCTCTGCACAGGACACCCCAACAATCCCCAACAAACGAGAGGGATTCTTCTCAGGAACTGCAGTGACAGGGCGAGGGGGGATGGCTTCGAATGTAGAGAGGGGAAATTCACACCCCAACAATCGCAACAATCCCATCTGGGCATCCCTGGCAGCGCTGTCTGAATGTGCAGCCTCGGCCGTGCCCATTCCCTGGGGAGCCTGGGCAGTGCCCAGCACCTCTGGGCAAAGAACCTTTCCCAAAATCCAACCTAACCCTCCCTGGCAGAGCTCCAGCCTGTCCCTGGGTCCTGTCACAGCACCTTGCACTTGGCCTTGCTCAATGAACTTCTCCAGGTTCATGGTCTCACCTCTGAACCTTGTCCAGTTCCCTCTGGATGCCATCCATTCCTCCAGTGCATGAGCACCCGACACAGCTGGAAGCTGTCACAAGCTTGCAGAGGGTGCCTTCATAACTGTGATCACGAGGGTTTCATCCCTGCATTTTTCTAAAATGCAGGATAAAAATGCATTTTTCTGTGCCACTGCAGACATGGCTACTTATGGCAGGGTGAAGGGTGAATATCCCTGAAACTGCATCCCCAGGTCAAGCCCCAGCAATGAAATCCTGCTCTCTCCCAGCTGCAAAGCCTTTCCTCTTCAGGCACGCTGTTTCCGCAGCCATGTGAGCACACAGGCCTGAGGACAATGGGAGGACTGTGTCGATAAATAAGAAGAATTTGCCGTTCAGGAGCCCGGAGTGGAGCTGCACAGGCCAGCACGGCGTGGTGCAGTGCTGCTGGGTGGCTGCTGTCGAGTGCAAGGCTCCACAGAACAGATGGGTTTCAGGGAGGATCTCAGGGGAAGAGAGGCTGAGAGCTTTGCTTGTATTGAAATGTTCTGTTCTGTCTCAACAGCACTACCAGTTCCATGCTTTACACTGCCTGAGTTCTTGTTTTGTAAGTCCAGCCCCTCTCTGGATGCTTTGGAGAAGAAGAGTTTCTCAGAACACAATTTCAATGTTTATTACTGCTCCAAAGCAGTTTGCTGTGTTTTTTCCGTGACTGTTTGCACACCAACACCACCGGAGCAGACAGGTGATACTGGCATGGCAGTTCTCTGAGCAGAGCACACTACAACTTTGTCCATTTTTTTTCTGAATAATAAAAAAATCCCAGGAGTTAATTCTGGTCTCAGCAAAGGAGATGTCAGGGGCAGCTCTGGGCTCTGCACAGGGACACTGTGTCTGTCTGGCAGATCCATCAGAGCCTCTCAGGGACAGAGACCACAGAGTTGCTCTCCTGTGACAGATGTGTTGCTGCTGCTGGATAGCCAAAAATCCTGGGCAAGTGCAGAAAAGAGCAGGAGGTCACTTAATGAGGCATGAAAGCATTAGGGCTGGCAGTTGTATATGCACAGCCTGGCTGTCTGCTGCCCCCAAATCTCAGTGGGAGGTTTTGTTTGGAAGCAGGAAGGAACAATATGATAAACACCCGGTGATATACGCTCAGTGAAAAAGGAGCAAACAGCCAGGCTGGAGACACCTTAATGTGAAAATGGTTTATAAGAAAAATACATTAGCTCTGTCCTGCTCATTGTAACTAAAACCAAGGGGAGAAGGTACAGCTTTCAGAAGCGGCTCAAGGAGAGGCTTGTACACAGACACACATATTTACAAACACATCTCAAAATGTTTTGGTGTCTACACTAAATATAAGATACACTGAAAAGAGGCATGCTGCAAAATGCTAAAAAAAAATGCACAGATCTCAACAGTGTGTTCTGCAGTCTTGAAACACAAGCTGGGGGTGTGGAGATGTGAACCCCAATTCCAGATGGCTCAGGGATGGGTTATATAAAAATAAACCTAAATTACTGACACACTTTATCTACTACACTTGTTCTGTGTCTGAACCACTGTTCCATCTCTCAACCTGTCTCTATGTAGATAAACTCTTATTTTCCATTTGCAATTTTCCTACAGGCAGAGAGTTCTGCTCTGGTTTTGTGTTATTTGTGTTATTGCAGTCACTGTTTATCATCAGTAAAAGGGAAGCTGGGAATTGAGCTGAGAGCTATTGAAGAGTCAGTAGGTAAAATGTCACCAGGAGATGCATTTGAATTCCTGTGAGGCAAAGACTTTTCCATAATGACCATCCTCTATAATTTGTCAGAAAGGTTTGTCATGTTTTTATCAGAATGTGTATAATGTGGTAACACAGGGGGTACTCTTTATCAAGGTATCTATTATAAACCTCTTAGATAACAATTTCCCTTCCATAATTTGACTTTCTGAAGTCAAAATCTCTCTTGGTTTGACAGGGCTATACGAACAGTGCCAAAATTGAAGTGTGCTCTAATGTACAGTTTCTGTAACCAGAAATCCAGGATGCAGCATTGTTCAGTCTGTGCTTTGCTGAGAGCCCAAGCTAAATACAACCACTGCTGCCTGGGGGACTCTGCAGTGAGCTGCTTTAGGAGTTAAATCCATTTGCAGGGATAAATGTGATCAGTAATTCAGTAACAGCTTGGGAGAATGTCTTAGCCAACCTACAAGGATGTTTTGATGATGAAGAAATCTTAAAAGTCTGCTAAGTTTTCTAAATTGCATGAGAGCAGATTCATTACATGTTTTTAGAATTATTTAATCTACAAATAATTCAGGGATTGTGAATGTGCTGGCACCAAAATTTAATGCCTTCTAATGGACACGTAGGAAGTGGTTCCTGTGTGAGAGTGGGAGGCAATTTCTTCTTCGTGCTGGAAGCTGTGTCATTTGGCATTATTACAGATGTAATAATGTCATGCATATAAATGTAATGAGATGAGCTGTGAACTGATCATGAACCTCATTTAGAACAGAAGCTAAGGTAAATTTTTTCATTTTATAGTAAATTAAGGGCATGGCATGTGAACTAGTTTTAAGTAGCCCTGTTCTTTAGTACATTGGCTTTTTCACATCATGTTCCCAGAGCGTTTGAATCATGAAGACAAGATAATGGGGTAGTTGATAAGTTGAATAAGAATAAAAATGATATCAGGAAAGGAATATCCATATGCAGTTGATAAACATACTTATTAGTGAAGTTCTGGGTCATGGATCCTTGAGTACATACAATGAGATTTCAGGGACATCTTTCTTCTCAAGCAAAACCAGTAGAAAGTCATTAACTCCTGGTATCTTCTATTCAAATGGGAGAAGACTGCAGTGCTAGGATTGCTAAATCCAGTGAAATCCAGCCCAGGCATTTTCATCTTTGAGAGAACTTCAGGGCAAGAAAAATTTCTTAACAGGACAGCAAAGAAGGAATTACTTGTTTATTTTACCTGGAAATCCTTGAAGAATGGGGCTGTGTGGGCCTGTCCCACACAGATGGAAAGAGAGAGAGATGAGATGTGGGAATCCCTGATTGTCCAAGCAAGGGGAGCTGTGTTCAACTCAAATCCTCCTTGATCAGACAGTTTATGTGATGACTTTGTGGAATCCTCTGCACAGAGGTGAATTTTGCTCTTTACGCCTTAGTCTAGCTGAGCAAAAAGAGATGTAAGGTGAAAACAGAAGAAAATTGAAGTGAGAATATCCATATTGCTCGTGTCAGGTGGGTTTTGCTGCTGATTCCTCGTGCATGTGTGTGAGGGAGCAGACAGTGCTGCTGAGCAGAGAGGCTCGCTCCCTTTCTGGGGAGGAACCAGAATTCTTTCAGCATCTTTGTCCCTTTGTCACCGAAGCTGCAGGAAAAATAAAAACCCTTCAACAATATTTTTACTGTTAAAGAATCAAGGCATTACTTTATTTCTGGCCAGGATGTTGTTCTGGCCAGGATGTATTACAGAAATAATTTCATCTACACACAGCCCAGTTACGCAGAGAAAATCTTTCTGTGACACACAGATTTTACTGGATTTTCCACCAATTTTATGCAGTCAAAACCCACAGATTCATTGCTTCAATGTTCATTGGTTGCAAGTCACGTAGTTCTCAGTATTTGGTTTCCTATTGGTTACAGATTGCTTCTGGTGCTAATTTGGTCCCCATTCTTCTCTCTTCTTCCCCAGACCAGGTGCCTCAGACCACCCCAGGGCTGTTGTTTGGAGCTGATGGTTCGTTAACCATCGCTGATGGATGTTTTCCTTTGAGTGTCTTCTGTGCAACTCTGTCTGTTGAGACAATGCCCATGGAAAGAAACTCTAATTCCCTTCCCCCGGGGCAAAAGCCAACACAGGCTGGACTTGATGATACCAGAAGTCTTTTCCAACCTAGTTCATTCTGTGAAAACTGACTAAAGTTATAAAATAAAAAAATAATAAACTTGGTATATCTTCCAACACCTTGGTTGACACAAAGCAGCCACATTAATTCTCCTCTCCACAAGATCCTCACCAGTGATCCTCTGATGAGATGTTTTTCCATTTGGCTGGTGTGATGTGCAGCCTTTTGGGTATGTGTGAGTGCAAATCACATCCTGCCGGGTGTGGGATTGATAGCCTTGCAGAACAGGGAGGTTATTTCCTCACAGAGCAGCTGAACTGCAGACGTGACAGCAGAAGCCGCTTCCTTGGCACACTCTGTGTGTCACCCTAACGGGGTGGCTCAGCTCCATGTCCCAACAGCTCCTGCCCTGGCTCTGGCAGCTCTGGGGCACACAAAACTCCCTTCACAGCAGCACTGCAGCTCTCACCTTGCTGAAACCATTCACCTGGGCAACATGTGAGGAGCAATAACTGCTGTACCCGCTGCTGGTTCCTTGGGATGTGTTTGTCATGGAGCCATTCCCCATTGGAACACAGGCTTTAACATAAACTCCTCTTTTTTGGTGTTGTCATCTTATTGCAAAAGTCCCATAACTTCTTGGTGATTTCTCATGGGCATCTCCTCACAGCACTGACTCCTTCTTCTCCATAATACAGTTAACAAATTCCATCTCTCTTCACAACACAGCCAACAAACTCCATCTCTCTCCTCACCCAACAAACCCACTTTTTCTAGCACTCTTCTTCTTATTGGACACAGCTGTGGCCTATTAAGGGCAGGCCTGTTCCTAATCTTTGGTGATCAGTACAGCTGCAACTCCTCAGGTGTGAGACTGCCTTCTGCACTACCTTTATTTTCTTACATTCTATCCCTCCACATTTTGGTACCCAGCAAAGTTTGCATAACTCATCTGTGAAGAATTTATCATCTTCTACCCTTAGACTGATATTTATGTTGCACTGAAGTGCAAACAGTCACTCCTGTACCTGAGCTTTGGCATTTGGAGAAGATTTTTGATGGTTATTTATTTATCATTCAGGGCAGCCCACTCTATTTGTCATTCAGTGCAGCCCACTCTGAGGTGAGGTGTCTGCTCCAGACCTGCACCTCTAGAAATGAGCTTTCAAACTTGGAGTAGCCCAGCATAAAGTGCAGTGTCTTGTGCTGATTGCTAAACACAGGGAGGCTGCAAATGATGCTGTGTGCTGAGTTCTGTTTAACATCTGCTGCCACTAACACGGGCAAAGTGGTATTTTGTGAAGTGAAAAATGATGGGGCCAAATTTGGCAGCTGAGTGTTTAAACTGCTTTGCCTCACCAAGACGTTTCACACCTCATTTGATTCCCATGGACTTTTAAATTTGCACAGAGATTCTTCTTTAAATTCAAAAGCTTCTTATTTAGATTTAATTTTTGATTCCTCACACTACTGATGATAATTCAGCTTCATGAGAACGTAAGAAAAATTAGGCAAGAAATGTTCCAGGCAGTTAGGGAAGAGATTGTCCAAGGCCAGGTTGGATGGGGCTTGGGGCAGCCTGGGACAGTGGGAGGTGTCCCTGCCCATGGTGGGACTGGATGAACTTGAAAGTCCCTCCAACCCAAACCATTCTATGTGGTTTATATTTGTTTTTCTAAAATGTTCAGCAATTTCAAATTGTTTTCCAAGTATAAGAGCCAGTTGTCCTTTCCCCTTCAGGCTGTGTAAATAGTTGATAACATCCTCTTGTAGCTGCCCACAACTCGCATTCCCAAGGGCAGGTTTTGCTGCCCTTTGCTCCTCACCAATATTGCTGTAAAGCCAATTGTCAGTCCGTTTAGATGGAACAAGTAACAGCCAAGGCCACATTCCCTCTTTTCCAGCTCTCACTGCATAATGCCATAATGAGATTCTGGTCAGACGGTTCAGTGCAATGCAATATTCAATCTGTACTCGGAAAAGGCTGCTGTGAATTGCTGGGCACGGTGATTAGCCCCTGTTTGTCCGAGGTTACTGGAAATTGTCACATCTTGCAGGTGCTGTGCTGGGACAGGCCTTGGGGAGGAGTGACTCACTCTGTGCTCCAAGGGACAGCACCTGGAGCTCGGGGACAGACACCTTTGCTTTGCACAGCAGGTCCTGGTGGGACTGGCCAGAAGGAAAAACCCACCTGTGAACAGCCCTACAGCAGGAGAAAGGGACCAAGGGGTCTTCAAACCCTGCCGGTCCTACACTCTGCAGAAGGACAAACAGCAAGTTCTGCACAAGGGGAGGTCCCATGCTTGCATCTTATCTCTGTTCTTGCATCTGGCACAGGGTTAGATGGGATATTAGAAAATAATTCTTGTCTGGGAGGGAGACGAGGCCCTGGCACAGGTGCCCACAGCAGCTGTGGCTGCCCCTGGATCCCTGGCAGTGCCCAAGGCCAGGCTGGACATTGGGGCTTGGGTCTTTAAGTTCCAACCCAAACCATTCCATGTTCTCTAAGTGTCCTGACACCAGCAGGAGCGGTGCCTTCTTTTGGTGTCTTCTTCTGCTCTCCTTTTCAGCCAGAATTTGAGATATACCAAAAATTGTAACTACTTTAATAACCAGACTTTAAATAGTGGTAATATTGCATCTATACAGGCATTTCACAGATGTCAGTAGCTCATAATGAGCCCATGGCTAGGGAACAATGTCAATGGTAGCTATAAGCAGCTTTTTGGTCTGCTGATCTTTCTAACATTTAACAATGGGGAACATTCTGTTAAAGCACCGAACCTATCATTTATAAAAGATTTATGCCATGTTTTCAAGTGTGAATTGGTGAAGTAGAACCACTATAAATAGAGTCATTGTGTTTGAGGTTGTCGGCTTTGAGATCTTAGAAAACAAGGAACATTTTCTGGGGCTCTGGGCATGTGGTGCCCTGTTGCCAGCTGTGTTATAGTGCCAGGAGTGTTCTGTTCTTGCTCTATGGTGGTGCTGATTGTATGATCCCAGGACGAGGAGAGAGCCTGTTCTGTGGCTGTGGGTGTGTGCCCACCTGTGACTCGCTGTGCTCTCTCTGACACTGGCACAGGTGCCCATCCCTCATGGTGGGTGTGAGCAGAGATGCTCTGTGTGTATCAGTGAAATCCTTTAACATACCTGACAGCTGACACATCCTTTAACATATCTGAACAGGCACTGCAGGAGCTTGCTGGAGACCAGGCTCCAGTCAGGAAGACTTTGCCAGAGTCCCTGCAGCAGCAGGGAGGATGAGTGGAGGGATGTTGCCAGCCTGCTGATGGTATTTCTGCCCTGCCAGGCACATGCCTTACATCCTTCAGTCAATGGATGGCACTGCTGGCTTTCCACAGCTGGGCTGCTTTGGGGAGCTGAATTCTGAAGTGCATTTGTGACTCGCTGCTTGCTGTAAAACCAGCTGGTGGGAAGGGGCTCCTTCAGCAGCCCTGGGGCAGCCAGCTCCTGGAGCAGGGATGGGGCCAGGCAGCTCCTGGAGCAGGGATGGGGCCAGGCAGCTCCTGGAGCAGGGATGGGGACAGGCAGCTCCTGGAGCAGGGATGGGACAGGCCCTGGAGCAGGGATGGGACAGGCAGCTCCTGGAGCAGGGATGGGACAGGCCCTGGGCTCTGACAGGGGTGGAAGTGGCCCCAGCAGCCCCCACTGCCCAGTCCTTGTGGGGAGCCAGGCTTGCTGTGCCTCAGCTGGGTGTGCACAGACAAGAGGGGGCTCTTGCTGGATGGGAAGGCCTAGAGCACATTTTGCTGATGGGAGATCAACCTGCTTGGGCTCAGCCTGGAGACACTGCCAAGTATGAGCAGATCTGCTGGGGATATCATGGAATCCCATCAGAAATCATGGAATGGTTGGGGTTGGAAGGGATCCTAAAGACCAGCCCATCCCACCCCTGCCATGGACACCTTCCACTGCACCAGGCTGCTCCAAGCCCCAGTGTCCAGCCTGGCCTTGGACATTCCAGGGATCCAGGGGCAGCCACAGCTGCTCCAGGCACCTGTGCCAGGGCCTCACCTCCCTCACAGCGAGGAATTTCTTCCCAGTATCCCATTATTCATTATTTCCTATTAATAATGAGTAACACATTCTTCATTATTTGTTATCCTATGGGATAGGCCATGAGAATTCACTTATTATTCATGGATTTAGCAAATTTATTGGTTTGTCACAGACTGCTCGCTTGAGCTTGCTGAGGCAAATTCTTAATTACACCGTTGTGATCCCAGAGTTGGTGAAATGGGAAAGAAGAGCAAGGACATAGAGTAAGGTGAATTTAAAAGGGGAATCAGAAAGGAGAGCTGAAAAATTGAAAGCTGTAAGGACCTTGAATGTTGTACAAAAGTTATTAAGCATTCAAGGCAAAGAAGAAACAGAAGAAGTGGAAGGTTAGAAGAAAAGCTGTCTGTGAACAGATCTTCTTTTTCCAGAAACCTGGAAAAACAACCCAGTTCCAAAAGATCCTAAAGAAACAACCTGAAAACACTCTTGGTTTAGCTGGGTGCAGCTCAGTGACATGAGTAGTGTTGCAATTATAAAATGGATGTAAATCAGAGTGATCTGTGCCTTAATTACCAGTCTGACAGGAGAGCAGATCCAGTCTGTGGAAACCCCAAGTGGTTTCTGGGGTGTCTCACCCCACAGACTAATTGGTCACTTGCCTTCTAGAAATGCTTTCAAGATAATTAAGAAAAAATAATAAATTGGGAGAATATTTTGCTTCTAATTGGGTGTCAGATGTATTAAACCCTTGAGAAACTGAAGAGTTTGCTAATAACCAGAAACCCTCACCTTTCTCTGGTGCTGCCTGCTTTGTTCTGAGTTGTTTGTGGAATAATCAGGTTTTAATGGATGTGACATTCACCACAGCTAACCAAGAGGCTTTGGTTTGGGAGAAGTCCTGATGCTGCCAATGTGGGAACGAATTTTGCTGGCCTGAAAAGAAAGAACCCCTCATTTTTGGTGTTACAAAACCCAATTTTGCCTGTTATTTAAAAGCCTTCAGCTGCCTCAGACAGTACTGCAGGAAAAGTAATTGTGCTGGAGAAAAAGGCCTAAAATACACATTCTCTGCTCTAAACTTCTCTGGGCTAAGCAGCTCTGTTTTCTGCTGGCTTATGGAGTAAATAAACATCAGTGTGTCTCAATTGCTGGGAATGGACCTTAGGAATTCAGCTTATTTTTATATAATTATATTTATATTATTATTGATGCAGCCTTTGGGGTTTGGAGTTCCTGGATGATCCTTGAACCCACAAGCATCAGGCATGTGCTTCTGAGTGGTTTCCATGGAAATAACATTAAAAGCTATTTAAAGAATGGAAGAAAAATGTACACATCTTTTATGGATTTTTACGCCAAAACAATTGATTCTAAAAGCTGGGGTGAAGGAGTTCACACTCTGATGCAATGAGGCCCAGAGCTGTTTAATTCTGCTTTTGTGAGGGGTGAAGTGTTTCTAAATGCTTGTGACATGAAAACACTGTGCAGACAGAAGTTACATGAGCACCTATAATGCTGTTTTATCTTCACTTTACTTGCAGAGGAACACTCCTGATGAACATGGCAGTTTTTGTAAGCCAGTATTTAATATCAGTATTTAATTATCAGCAGAAAGGGCTTGGGCTTAGTTCAGATTCTTCCTCTTTAGTTTTCAAAATAAACTCAAGAATTTAGAAAGAAATGATGAACTCTTTGGTCCATTTTGAAGTTGAGGAGATGGCACTGAAGTGACAAACAGAACATTCAGCACTCACAGAGACCCCAGAATAATAACCTGGCATGTAAACAGGCAGTGAAAAGAGGAGGAAACCAGCCTGGAAAAACCCTCTGCTGAGCACCTCTGCCTTTCCTGGTAACTGCAGGGGCAGGGAAGGGAAAGAACAGGCTGGGAATGGGGGCAGAAGGGATCTGAGAAGCAGCTGCCAGGGGATGGTGACTACAGAAAATGCCCATTATTGATGCAACAGGACTGGAACTGCCTGGGCAGTGTCATTTTGAGCTGGGCCACTGTTGTTCCAGTGTGACATCACCACCAGGGCTGGAGATGATGAAATTAATAGAAACTGGGCATGTTAATTAAGAGCCAGGTCAGCTGTCCTCATCTCTTAGTGACAGTGTCATCCAGCTGTGATAGCTGAGTAGATTTTCTCACCCACCAGTGGCAGACAGGAATTTTTAGCAGCTGATAGACCCCAGATCAATAACTTACATAAAGCAGCTCCTGAGTCACCTCCAGCAAGTGTACACATGTGAAATTGGGAAGAAATAGTCTGGAGCTTGTGCTGCTCTGGTATCACAGAGTGGGAGAGGTTCAGAGGGCCCACGGTGGCTCCTCTGGTGCAGCTCTTTTCTCTTTTCTCCAGACTCCCACAGCTCCTTTTAGAACAGGATTGCTTCTCAGGTGTCTCCCAGAGTTTCTCTTGGAATAGGATTTCTCCCCAGATGTCTGCACAGCTGTTTCTCCTGGTACCAGGTGTTGTACCCAGGTGTCTGCACAGCTGTTTCTCTTGAAACCAGATGTTCTCCCCCAGTGTCTCCCATAGCTGTTTCTCTTGGAACAGGATTCCTCCCTAGCTGTCTGCACAGCTGTTTCTCCAGAACCAGATGTTGCCCCCAGATGCAGAGGGGCAGCCCTGGCCCCCTGTGCCTGCTCCTCTGAACTGTTCTACACTGAGCAGCTCCAGCACCAGGAATTGGAATTTCCCTCCTTTCAGAAAGTTTCCCTTTTAGGCTGGAGCAGATAGAAAATGTGACCCTGGAAGCACATGGCAGCATTTGCCTCTGCCCACGTTGCCAAACACAGCCTGACCTTGTAGCAAACCATGGTGTAAGCAAGAAATGCTTAAAAAACCTTGGGACTGTTCAGATTTTTAGTTGAAGGAATGAGGAGATAATTAGTTCACAGGAAATATTTCAGTGGACAATGCCAATCCAATTGAAATCTTAAGCTGTATATTCATGCTCAGCACTAGATTTATTTTTTTTTTAATGATGTAAAATACCAGCTAGAAAAGTTGTTTTCCATCTAGGTTAACAATAGGGGTTCTTGCATAAGCCACTGGAGCTTTCAAAAAGTACTTGAAAACAATTTCCTGCAAACTTTAAATGGAGTAAAGATAAAATTTGGAGTAATTTCTGTGGGTACCTGCATTATATTTAACTGGTTGGTATCAACATCTGAATTGAATTTCTAAGGCAGCAGCCATAGGTGCTCACAAACTAGGGTCTATATTTCATGCTTTTATTTTAGTTGTTACAAATGCTCCAAATGAATGGAGGGACCTTTATTTTTAGGGAAAAAATTCCTAATGTTAACTTAAAAACCTCACCTCATCCAGCTTTTTATTTCCTGCTGTAGAATGCCAGGGTCAAACTTAACATTTTTCTTCTGTAGCTGAAGCATTTGTGTATTGGAAAGGTCAAGAATGTCCAATATTCAACTTTCTGGACATTTTTTGAAGATCACGGAACATCACCAACTGTTTTTCTCTTCTAAATATACGATTTTATTCTAAACATGCAGCTGTGCATTTCATAAAGGTTACAGAGTTTGTGACATTCCCATTCTCATATCTTTGTTAATATGAAAGGACCTGAAGGTTGCACATTTGAGTGCTCAGAGGCTAACAACTAGAAAACAAACCCAGATGAATAACCTGTAATGAATACTGGTTCTACTTTGGGATTTTTGGGGGTTTCTTTGAGTGTGCGAGCACAGGAAAAATCTGATTATCAGATTTGTCTCTGATTTGCAAACAATTCTGATTTCTTCTTCACTTTCTTTCTTAAGCCACAGTGTAAGACTACTGTGAGCTCTCAGGCTCAGGTTTAGTTGTACCTCAGAAGAATTTGTTGGCTTTTTTGAACACTTCTTGAAGCACATAAGATAAAAAGAATTCTGGTGGTGAGCAAGTACTTCAAAGCTGTATTTGCAGCTCTGCAAAAAACCCAAACAACTCTTGTCCTCTGTTGCAGAAAAGTTTGAACGTAGCCGCTTCCTCATTCATATGAAATTCTGTTTTTATTGAAGAATAATTCCTTTTGTAAAGTGCTTTTTAACGAGCACCGTGGGCTGCACACGGGCTGTGGGACAGCTCCTTGCTGGCCAGCTGCTCCCGAGCATTAATCCAATATGCAGATCCCGAGCCTTAATGAAGGACTAATTAATGATCTGGCAGAGCCTCAGCAGCCTGGTGCACCTCCAGGCTGCCGCTGTCACACCGGGTTATCCCCTGAGCTCCTGGCTCGGCTCAGGCGCTCTCTTGGCCCAGAAGGTGAAGCAGAAAAACATCAAATTCCTTTAAATTCCCCTCGGAGCTCAGCGCCAGCTTCACAAGGTGCAGCTGCTAATGACCTGGAGGTGATTCATCCATTATCAGCTAATCTGAATTTAGCTGAAGTGATTGAAATTCACGGAGCTGAAGACAAAAACCTCATCTCCTTTGACAGAGAGCTGCCCATAGAAATGAGCAAAGAATTTGAAGTTAACAGAACGTTTTCCAAATTGAAAACTCTGGCTGCTTTGGACTGCCCAGTGGTAGCAAAGCTGAAGGAAATGTGATTTCCCGTGGCTTTAGATGGGCTTTTGGGGATTCTGGGGTTCTGAGTAAGGCAGAGAAGAGGCTCACACATTCTGTGCATCTGAAATATCCCCAGGGAGGGAGCAGACTGAGTGCCCCATCCTGCAGCTCTGCTGACACCAAAGCTCATATTAAATCCTGGCTTTCCCATGAAGAAGTCATAGTCTGGCAGAGTATTGACCAGTTAATAAGTCATCTCTTGGTTTTACAAAGCTGACATTACTGCATGAGCAGCTCCATGTCTTATTTTATGTCCCTGGATGAGAATGGAGCCTGGAAAGTGCTCTTAAACACAGCCTTACTGTCCAATGGAATACTTACAATTTCAATTGCTTTTGTATTTATAAAAGAGGACATGGATGACGCAAGCTTTTGGAAGAACCAGTGAATATTTTAAATTTTGTTTTGTTTTTCCATGACTTGACATCTCTCTTTTGTATATCCTGGCTCTGAGTCACCCTCAGTCTGCAGTTAAGTGTTGCTGATGAATTTTCCCCTGTATCACTCATAGGTCATTTGTTTCTTTGTCTCTTGTGTTTGATTTTCATCTGGCACGGATGAAACCTTGCATGAGCTCTCCAGGGTGGCCACCCCAGCCTCCAAACTAACACAAGATTTTTCTCCCTTCACATATTTTTGCCATTTTTGAGTTGAAGCAGCCATGTAACACACAGAGCTGGGATCGAACTGCCCAGTGATAACTCCCTGCCTCCTCCACATCCATCCTTTGTTCCCTCCTTCCATTTTCTGTGCTCCTGTGGTTTTGTACCCTGGGGTGACAGAACTGACCTCTGCAAGTTGCCAGTTCTGGAAGAGTCCTTAAAAATCCTTTGTGTGACTAAAGAGAAATTCCTGCCACGGAGCCCTTGATTACTTTTTTGTCTGTGCAGAGCAGCAGCCTCTGAGTGCTGGGACAGCCTGAGGTTGAGTGCCCTGGCTGTGCAGGCAGAGTGAGAGGAGGTTTTGAAGAGGGATCCTTCCCATGGAGAGAGAATATTGCATGGAGAGGGCAGGAAGGAACTTCACTCCACTTGAAACAATGTCTGTTCCTTTGGGTCAAGTTGTGAAGTTACCCTAAGAGAGGAGGAGGAAAGAAAGAAGAAACAATCTGTGTGTTTCTTCCACCTACCTTGACCCCACAAACAGTGGTGGGGTTTTTTTTGTGCTGTAAAAAATATCTGTGGTTAAAAAAAAACACCAAACAACCAAACAAACAGCCCACAATAAAACAACATGAAAAACCTCTCAACCAACCCTTTCTAGTAAAACAAGTTCCTTTCTTGCTGTTATGCTTCTCTAGGGCTGAGATTAACCATGGAGCTGCCAGTTTGTAGGAGCTGCATGTGGATTTGGGATTGTGGAGGGATGAACTGCAGAAGAGCTGGGGCTGGGATCTGCACTCAGGGGACCCAAAGCACATGCAGGCTGTGCCCAGGCACAGCAAGGCTGTTTGTCACAGCCAGGGGTTATCCAGAGAGGGCTCTGGGGGGTGACAGCTGAGCAGGAAAAGTTTCAAATGTACCACAGTTATTTTCTCTTTCACACCCGAGGCAAAAGCCCCATTTCACACCTTAGAGCAGCCCAGCTGCATAATTGAAGGATTAAGTGAAAGGTTAAGTGATACACAAAGCCACAGACAATCTGGAACAATTTCTTCTTTCGAATTCTTATTAATTCTTTTGAGATCTTGCCTTTTGACATAGGTTGACTCAAACTTTGAATTCCTGGCTCTGGGAAACTGGACCTCAACCCTGCTCTGAGACTTTCTGACTGTATCCTGCTGAAGGACTGAATCCCCTCAGCATCCAGCAGGATTCCTCCTGCCTCAGCCTTGCCTCCAGTCTCAGCACCCAGTTAGGCCATGATAGTTTCAGGTTGTATCGAGATGAACTCTGTACTTTCAGTCTAATCTAATGTTTGATCTTTCCGACCCCAAATCAAAGCTATTTTCTGAAGCATTGCCATGGTGATGCACAACGCAGAGTGTTGTCATTGCCAGGGCTTTTAGAGCTTTATTGAAATGCTTTTGAGCTGCAGAAAAAGATCTATGGCAAATTATGGTACATTATGGCAGAGATTGATTTACAATGGGCTGCTCTATAAAATATTTAATAGAATCTCTAAAATTATCTCAAGACAAGTTACCAGAGAATTAAAAATACTGAAGTATATGGAGCTGCAAACATGGGCATTAGTGTGTGAGTACAACCAGGCCTCTCCTTGCAGAGCTTGGAAGGAAAATATGTTTGCTGGCAAATTGAGTAATTGTTTCTGAAAATTGGCAGCTCCCTCATTTCTGGGTAAGCCTTCAGCATTACCTATTCCTAAGAAACTTCTTTGTATTCACAGAGTGCTTACTATTGTGGAGCTAATAGATATGTTTTTGATGAACACATTTTTCCATTTGAACTGTGAGAGCAGTAACCTTTAGTCATCCACAGACAAGATCATTTAAATTCTAAGCTCAGTGCAGCAAATTTGCTCAGTTCAGAATCTGATATGCACATTGGCTTAATTATTCTTGGTTTTGGCTTTTTTTTTCATTGTGATGAATCTTATGTGATGATCAAATAGTGAAGTTTATTTTATCTGCGTGGCAAATTCATTTGTGCTCTGGTGAATTTATTTCTCCCCTATTCAACCCTGCTCTTTAAAAATACACAGGATTGCTTTTATTGCTTTTTCAGGGCACCCTTTGTGAACATCAGATTCTGTACATTTAATTCCATCTCTCCCAAAAAGCAGCAATGGGTGTTGGATGTGAAATCCTGACCCTGGTGAGGATTCAGCAGAATCTTTAACCATTCCCAGGGAGTTCAGACTCCACCCCATGGCAATGAGGGCCAAACCCATCCAATCCCCAGGTCAGGCCAGGCCCTGCAGCTGCTCCTGAGATGTGGGAGGTGATGAATCAGTCTGGGATCCAGGCTGCTAAAACAGCAGTCAGGGCTCTGCCTTTCACCTTGCAGAGCATTAATTCAAACATATTCTGTCATTTCCTCTCAAACTTTTCTTCGCTACTAGGGGCAATAGAAACATTCAATTTGCATGCATCAATTACTAAGCAGTTATGTTAACCAGATTGTTAGGTTCATTAATACTGCTTGAAAGTGAGTCTAATAATATCCTGCTTCCCATTTAGGGTGTTGTTTCTGTCCGAGTTGTAATGTGACTAAATTATTAGTTTGATTATGCTGATGAGTTAGTTCATTCTCATTTATCTCCAGATTCTTTTCATTCAATCTTTGAAATCTGCACAGATGCTGCAGCCTGAGAAGCCTCCCACTGAAATTCAAGCAATACACTTCTGTTCTTCCCAGTTCAGAGTTATTGGAAACTGGGAGGAGGAAGAGAATGGGACATTCTCCATCCATAAGGATATATTAGGTCATCATACAGATTTTCTGAGTGAGTTTGGGCAAGTTATTACAAATCAATGCAAATTAGTTCAGCTTTGCATCCAAGCAGCCCAATAAATGGATTGAAGCAGCAGATTTGAACTTGCTTGTACTAAGAGTCACCCTGATCAGCTCCTTTTTCCAGCAGGCCCTTACCAGGTCTGGAAAAATCTTTCTCCAAAGATCTTTGTTTTCCATTCCATGTGAAAAATCCTTTTCCAAGGACCTTTGTTTTCCATTCCATGTGAAAAATCCTTCTCCAAAGATCTTTGTTTTCCATTCCATGTGAAAAATCCTTCTCCAAAGATCTTTGTTTTCCATTCCATGTGAAAAATCCTTTTCCAAGGATCTTTGTTTTCCATTCCATGTTAAAAATCCTTTTCCAAGGACCTTTGTTTTCCATTCCTGGGTCATTTCCTGAGCCTGAAGCTCTGCCAGTCTGTAAGATGCTGTTTCTCCTGAAGGAGGCACCTGACACACTCACGGGGCCATTTCCTAAACAATGGCAGAGATTGTACAAGTCCTTTGGTGATCAACAAGAGCTCTCAGGGGTGAGGCTGACAAGGCACTCCTGCCTGTTCCTGTTCTCTCCCTGCCGTGTCAGTGGAGCTCCAGGGAATCAGGAGGGAGCAGAGAATGGTGCTGAGTGCCAGAAGAGTCTCCCATCCAACACACACTAAAGAAGTGACACAGCTTTGCCTTTCCTCATCCATTCACAAGGCTCATTAGCCCTTGGTTCACCATGTAAAAATAAAAGAAAATGGAAGCAGAGCAGTTAAGGAACAAATTGGCAAGTACAGAATTGTGTCAGAGCATTGGAGCTCATTTGGTCCCTTGAGGGCCGTGGCTGTACATGTTTGGGGTTGGTGCCACTCTGCTTTTCCACCCTGCAGGTGCCCCAGGAACAGCTGGACGTGGCACTCCGTGCTCTGGGCTGGTGACAAGGTGGGATCAGGCACAGCTTGGACTCTTGGAGGTCTTTTCCATCCTCAGTGACTCTGATATCCTGTAACAGCAACAAAATTCTTCAGCTATTGCTGGGCTTTGTCAGAGCTCTCTTCTTCCTGGCTGTGACATCCAGAGTGGCCTTGAGCTATAGAAAAGTGACAGAGCCACCACAGCTGTCCCCCCAGCCCCTGTGTCTGACCTTGGCATTGGTGCCACTGACTTCTCCATTCTCAGTGAACCATTAGGACAAACCACCAGCCACGATAACTTGTTAATTAAACCAATAAATGGATTAAACACTGCACTTCTTTATGGGAAAAAAAGAAATGCTTCAGATTACCAAAGAGCTTTTTGGGTTTTGGATATCTGGAGTCCAGTCCTGCTGCCTGAGTAGCTGTAGCTGGGAATTCTGTGGTTGCAGGCTGTGTCCTCTCACAGGAACACCAGCTCCTATTCCCATTCCCATTCCCATTCCTATTCATATTCCCATTCCTGTTTCTGCCTATTTTTGTTCCTGCCTCTCTCTGAGCTCAAATGCAAGCTGTGCACTCTCCCTGTGTCCCTTGGCAGGCTGGATACAATGCAGAGTAACTTAATTAAGTTGCTCTGGGGGGAAAAGCAGAGTTTGCAGTGGCCAGATGAGAGCACAAAAAAGCAGAGCATCCTCTGCAGCTAAATGATCAGTTATACTGCAAAAGGAATAACAGATCCAGCTGGATAAAAGGCACTTTGGATGAGCTCAGGGATTCCATGTTATGCTCAGAATCAGCTCATTATAAAAAAACAGTACAAGTGTTGGGCATTTGTGTTTCTTCATCTTTCTAATTGGGCAGTGGCATTTAACGAAACTGTGATTTTTTTTCCTCATTAATAATGCAAAATATTTAAACAGCATGTAGCAGTGCTTTTAGAGGCTTTGCTGATAATTTTGTTGCTCGAAGCAGTGCTGGTCCCTCTCAGTGAGAGGAAAAGCTTGGGCTGGTCGTGTCACACAGCTCAGAAGCTGCAGGGCTCCTGCAGAAGGATCTCCAGGTGTGTTTTGAGGACCTAATTTCCCCCAGGCTGTACAAATAGCTCTGCTACCCTGCCAGCAGTGTCCAGCACCCTGAGTGGAGCCATCCTCAAGGACAGCTGGGCTGGCAGTGCCCAGAGATGTGGGCACGTCTTCCACCTTGGCAAGGATTAGCTTCTTTTCTTTTTAAGACTTTTATCTCTGTGTGTGGCACAGGATGGTGCGTCAGAGATTGAACAGGTCTCCATTCTGTTGCTTTACTTCTCTCACAAAACTTCCTGATTCTCTGAGGCTTTTAGAGGGAGAAATAGCCTCTAACTTGTTCTTGGACAGAAAATACAATGCCCACATGCTCTCCACTCTGCTTGGGGCATCATTAAGGCAGCTATAATTGCACTAATTTTAGTGGAAAGGAGCCTACTTCAGTTCCCTGAGTGCAGCAGAAGTTTTGAGGTTGTGGTGATGCTGAAATGATTTTAAAAGTTAAGCACTGCAGCTGTTTCAGAAGCTGGCTTACAAAACTATAAATCCAAACTCCTGTTGATGTTAATTGCACTGAACGATGTACGGAGCTAATTGAAAGCTTTTAGCTGGTTTGGTTATCCATGCACTCCTCACTTCCTTATCCAGGAGTCCCAAATTACATATAATGAAAAAAATGAAAGCATTAAATGGTTGCTGCAAGTGCTTGGAGTGCAGTGTGCCATAACATCCACGTCACCAGCACAGGAAACAGAAAATGTTCTTGTCTGGAACATTTCCATTCATAGAATGATTTGCTTTGAGAGGGAGCTTAAAGGAATCTCCACCCCCTGACCTCCCACTGTCCCAGGCTTCTCCCAGCCCTGTCCAGCCTGGCCTTGGGCACTGCCAGGGATCCAGGGGCAGCCACAGCTGCTGTGGGCACCTGTGCCAGGGCCTCACCACCCTCTGAGTAAATAAAGAATTTTTTCCTTGTAATTAATCCCAGTCTTCCCTCTGTCAGCTTGAAGCCATTCCCCTGTCACTCCTTGTCCTTGTCCCTGTCCCTCTCCAGCTCTCTTGAAGCCCCTTTAGATACTGCAAAAGAGAATAAAGTTCATCTAGAAGACATGGGGAAGGATTAACACTCGAGTTCTTCATGAAAAATTATTTTCTCTTTAGATACCATGAAACAAACAAACAAACAAACAAACAAACAAAACACGACAAAAACCAACCAAAAAAAGAGTTTTCTTATCGTGTATTTGTGATTCTGGAAGGTTTCTGAAAGCTGTAAATTTGCAGTTAAGGATTGCAGATTCAGCAGTAAAAAGCAAGATAACAGAAATTCCTCAGTTTTGGTGGTTAATATTGAAGCACCATGTCTCCATAGAGCAAAGGGATACAGCACATTGTCCCTGCACATTGTCCCTGCTCATTGTCCCTGCGTGCTGGGGTGCCTGTCTCTGTGAGCAGACAGGGACAAGGACTCCCTGTTCCCTCTCCAAGCAGGGAACTCTTCAGTGCCAGCCCACCAGGCTGTTCCTGCCCTGAGGCCTGGCTGATGAGAGGAGCTGGAGGAGCTGCAGGCAGGGACACGGATCCAGCTCTGGTTCCTGAAGGGTGATTCACAGGCTGCCATGACCCACCCTGCACACAGGCCTGGATGGATCCCAGAGCTCCACCAAAACTCAGCTCCTGCCCAGCTGCTCGGGCTGGAGCACATTCTACCCACACTTGGCACTGCAGGACCCCCTGGTTTTCTTCTTGTGCAGGTGAATTTCTTGTGCTGGGCTGCAGAACTGAATGGCTGCAAACATTTCGCCAGCTTTAATTTTTCCATAGTTATCCAAGTAGTGCTTGGTTTGAAGCTTCCATCAAGAATCTCATTTTCACCATAATGAAAAACAATCTGTAGGCACTGTTTATCTTTGCTTCTGTTTCCTACCTGCTGGTCTTGGATGTGTAACCAACACCAGGTGGACACTGAGAAGTTTTTCTGTGAATAATCAGAAATATTAGCTCATGATTTATATATTCAAGGATGATAAAAGCAGTCCCAGCACCTGCCAGTGAGCAGAGCACTGCTGGAGGGCTGTGCCTGCCTGGCTGTGTCAGCACAACCATGATTAATGTATTGATGGTGCTTGGCAGGTACCTGAAAACAATTTTCCTTGAAAACAGTGCTGTGTTATGTCCTCCAGTTACCTCCTCCTCTGAAACTGCTGTGAGGATGAACTTTGCTATTGATAGTAGAGGTGAGAAGATGAAAAAAACCACACCATCCTTTTGTGACAGTAGGTCCTAGGAAAGGAAAGAACTGAGTGTTCATGGTTCTTGGAACTTTTGGTGTGTCCTGCCTGTTTTACACTGTGGTTACACCCTTATAAAAATACCTCCATAAAACACCAATTCATCTCCTGGAGAAGAAAAGAACTGAAGAGAGGGAAATATTAAGTCTCTAAATTAAATTAGTATTTGTATTACAGCTCTTCCCAGTCCTGACATGGAGCTGCTGGTCTTTGGCATGAGCTGCACCATGGCATGGCCCCAGCTTTGGCATGAGCTGCACCATCAGGGTGGATGGGGAACAAAGAGGGTGCAACCCCTTGGAACAGCTGCCAGGGGAAGGTTTGTAGAGCCATGGAATTACTGAGGTTGGATCAATAACGGTGAGGGTGCTTTAAGCTCATCTACTTGTGAACTCCACACAGCCTCTAAATATCAAAGACAATCAAAGTCCACCTCTAAACATCAAAAACAATCAAAAGCCTTGGGAAGGGGCAGGAAAATGGTTGATTCTTCAGTTTCTGAAGGGTCTGGAGGAGCCTCTTGCTTTGGGCCTCCCCGCTTGCTCTACCAACAGGAATTCTCCTGCCGCCCCTCTCGAGGGGAGTTACCTCCAACCTGTGTGGAAAACTGGCAGCTGGAACAAGGTCTTGAGGAAAAGAGGTCTCTTAGATAAATTCAGCATGAAATATTTACTATGTGTGGCACAGGCCTTCCTCCTTTAACTGTTTAACACTCTTCTCAGACCCAGTGCTTGCAGCAGTAATCACAAAATCCTGTCTTGGTCATTTGGAAACGTGTAATGAAATTTGCTAACAAGTGTGTGAAGTCTGCTTTTGATTACAGATGTAGCAGGATCTTTCCAGTCTTCCTTCCTTTTATATGGAGGAGGAAAAACGAAATCCCTTTCCAGTGCATTATGGCAGAGTTTTAAGTGGCAGCATGGCTGAAATGAAAATGTGATCAGGTTGGCACAGCCAGGGTAAATCAGTGAGCTTTTGGGATGATCTCTTCCCACTGTTCAGAAACACCACTGTGAGCCTCACAGCTGTTTTTTTTGTCTTTGCAGGAGCCCCCCAGAGAGAGAACAATCATCTATTGTCCAAAACCCCCCATTTTCTAACAGGAACAGGAGAATGACAGGCACGGATGTGGAATTGTGGCAGCATGTCACAAACGAGAGCAGCCAGGGGACAGCCAAAGCACAAATCTGCTTCCTGAGGGAGCACAGGGAGGGTGCCAGTGCCACCATCCAGGACAATAAAAGCAGCATGAAAAGAATCACTGATGATATAAGAAGTGCTGATACACTGGAAATGTTTTTCCTCCCATTCATTCTCCGTGGACACTTCCTTCAATGTCCATGGCCAGCAGTGGCTGTTTAATTTTATTTGGAGAAAGTAAATGGAGAGTTTGGAGTTGTAAATATTTGCATTTCAGCAGCCACACCACGTAGTGGGCAATGGGCCCCTTGCATTGCTGCTGTGGCTTGTAGCTGCTCCCAGTCCCATGCTCAGGGGTTCCTCTCCCAGTGAGGCTCCCAGCAGCACCCCGAGCCCTCTGGGAAGCCCTCTGCCAGATTTTGGGAGCAGTTTTGGGGCATTCTCAAGCATTTTTGTTACTGAAGTGGGCCAGTGTAACAAGCCAGAGCTTGCAGCATTTTTCAGCCTAGAAAACCCCTGCCAGTCTCTCACAGTGAGGCATCAAGAAAGCTTTAATTATCATGTGCTTGACAGCAAGAGGTAATTGATTTGTAATTTGTCTTGGGTTTGTGGTTTGGTTTGGGTTTGGCTTTTAATAAGGAATTGCTCTAATTACCATTTAATGTGCACTGTTCCATCCAATACTTATATTTTTCCACTTGAGTGACTCTTCCCATAGTGGTGTCTGTTTAAAAGGAAGTTTTTTGTCAAAACAAGAATTGTGATGGGCCATAATCTTCCTCCCTCGAAAGAAAGCAATTATTCAGCCAAAATATGTACACTCTGGTGATTATGTCAATGTACCACTTCCTGCTGGGTATTAAACTGTATTATTTCTGGAGTCTGAACTGGGAATATGATTAATAACAGCTTCTGATACAGCAGATAGCAAATGAAGGCCGAGTAATAGTAATTTTTCATTTGAATCTCAGTCAAATTGGCTGTTTGGCAGTACTGGTCTGTGGCAATTATTTGTTGTTCTGCTTCCTAATGCTGATTTCCTTCCAGAGCTGATCAACATGAATCTCAGGGAAACACTGAGTCCATAAACACTTGTGGCCAGGTGGAGAAGGCAGAACTGCTGATGGGAGCTGCTTGAATCCAGGCCCTCCTGCACGACAGGGCTTTTGTGGAGAGCCTGCTCCTGCTCCTGGTTCTGGTTTTGGTCCTTGTCCTGGTCCTGGTCCTGATCCTGGTCCTGCTCCTGGTCTTGGTTCTGGTCTTGGTTCTGGTCCTGTTCCTGCTCCTGATCCTGCTCCTGATCCTGATCCTAGTCCTGCTCTTGATCCTGGTCCTGATCCTGGTCCTGGTCTTGGTTTATCTTTCTAATTATAAATTGCTTTGTGCCAGTTTCTCTTCAAATAACCCGTGTAAATGTGTGGATCTCGTTTGTTTCCCACATGTTAATTGAAACTAGCTGGGTGTAAGGCAGCAGAACTGAGGGTGCTTAAACTCTCATTAAAACAACAGGAGCAAAAACAATTTTCATATGTGCAAGGCACAAATTGGACTGCAAAGCCCAGATAATTCCAGATTTTATGTGAATTGTCAGCCACTGATTCCAAGTGTGGCTGCATAAGGAAAATGAGGCATGGCTTGTACATACACAGGTATAAATGCATGTATATATACATATATATATATATATATATGTATAAATGCATCTATAACTCACGATGACTGGAAGGTTCTTAACAAGCTGCTATTTTTCACTGTGAGCTACCAGTTGCAGGATGTGAAAATGCCCATTTTGGCTACTTAGACCCCATAAATATCCAGCCAGAGTGGGTGTGATTAGCCAGCTTCCAGCACGCTGGAGAAGGCTCTGTTGGATCCACAAAGAAAACAAAATGAGATTTGAAATCCATTCATTACAGCATTAACATGAGCATGCCAAGCAATTTTTTTGGGAACAATTACAACTTTTCAATCAGAAAAAGGCCTTTTTCCAGACTTTTCTCCCTTACAGAAATTACTTTTTTGCTTTTAACACATGCTCACTGATTATGCAGATGGCTTAATGACCTTGTATTCACTGCTGCTTCAATGTGGGAGCTGGATTCTTAGTTAATTCCATCCCTACCTTTATTGAGAATATCAGATTGCTCCAGGTTCTTTGATGTGGTGGTTTTGATCGTGGAGGGCTCTTGCTCACCATTTACAGAGCTGTCCAGATGCACTTATCTCCTCAGAAAAGGTAATATTAGACCTTGTGTGGCATGTCCTGCTCATTCCAGCTCCCAGCAGAGCAAGCAAGGGGGCAGCCCAGCAGTGATTTCATTTTCCCAATAACAATATTTGTGCATATGCCTCAGAAGTTATTTGCCTTTTCTGCTCAGCAGTTAGGCAACAAATTGGTAGTAATTATCACATTAAAAGGAAAGCATTACTTCAGGATAGCTGAATAATTTTTCATTAAGGAGAACTTCCAAAGGGACAGCATTTAAGAAAACAAAGCACAAAAGTGTCACACAGCTCCAGCTCTCCCAGGGAACTCTGCTCCCTGAGCTGTCTCTTGAAAATGCTGTTCCCTGGGCTAAATATCCTCCCTGCCAACTTTTCCAGTTCCATTATTTGGCTTTGATGAAGGTGTGGGGTCCCCTACACATTCTCTGATATCTCCCCTTCCAGGATGAGCTCTCCTGAGCAGCAGGTTTTGGTGGCTAAATCAGAAATCCTCTTCCTTCTGTCCATGGCACCACTTAAGTCCCACTTTGGTCTGCAAGGCATCAACCAGAGGAAAGCAAAGCTCTTTCTGCAGCTTTCCTGAAGAAAAGCAAATCTGAGGTGCCCAGTGGGAAATCCAACACCTCTCCACATATTGCTTTGCACATAATAATTGAGCTGGGCTTGAATATTTCTCCTTCGTTCAGCCTGGCAGTAATTTAACAGCTCTTAGATTCTGCTAAGGAGCTGCACATAGGTCAAAAGATGATATTTAAAATCCACCCTGCCTGAGAAATAATGAGTTTTCCATTCTGAAGGAGAGCATTGATTTTCACCGTGCTTGTGCTAGCACACAGAACTGAGACACCTGCTAGAATATTTTTTGTTATTTGAACAAAAGAAAAATTGTTATTTGTTATTCAAATTTGTTATTCGGTCTTGGGTGCTTCAAATGTCTGTATTTTAAGTTTGAAAGGATTATTGGCTTATTTGTCATTTAACCCTTACGAGTACAATATGTTTTTAGCTAATACAAATTAACAACACCAAAATAGGAAGGCCAAAGCCACAGGGCAAAATTTTCTGGAATCTTTTGGAGGTTTTCCTTTTGGGAACGAGATAAAATAATATAAAATCTTCTTGCTAAGGGAACAGAGTGGAGGCAAACGTTCCCTTGCCTCATTTCTGTGTTTGCCTCTGGAAATAGCCGAGCATGAGAAGTGCTGTAGCTTTTTCTGTCAGCCAGCAAAGGAGGTATTTTAATACAAGAGAAAAAACCCTTTACAAGGAGAAGTCACAGTGGTGTGTCAGCTCCTGGTGAAGCTGCTAAATAAACAACCAGAGAAGGTAGAAATCAATTCCAAACCAAGTTACATAACATGATATGAGAAAAGAAAGCAATGAAGTGAAACTTGGAGAACATCATGTTTTTTCTGCTTGGTGAATTGGTTTTTAAAAAGAATATTTGGTCACTTATGTGTGCCCTGTCTGATTCCATGTATGCCTGGCCTAATTTCAATAGATTTTGTACCTGTTTATTACCCACTCATAGAAATTATGAAAAAGAAAGAACACTCCTTTATCTCTTCATAAAAATGTACTGTTCTATGATATTTTGCTTGTTTCCAATGTCATTCCCATTTTTCCAGCATTTAAAACTTAGTATTTAGTAGTTATTATCTCTGTAACAGAATTTATGATGTGTGGTTCCTATTTTAAAGAGATTTGTGTCAAGAACAAAAGAATCTATGGATTTTGGGCAATAACAATAGGATAGACTTATCAAATTGCACCTCAGATCATCCTCAGAAAGGCTGAATTCCATCAATCAGTGATGGAAACAATGCTTGTGCTGTTATTACACCCACAAGTCCACTTGTACTTGTTCTCAGTTGGAAATAATTTCAGTTTCAACTTCTCTTGCTTAGTTAAAAGCAAAATCCCTGTGGTTTTTTTAATCTAAATGCAGGTAGCCAAAGAGAACAATGGCTCATTAGTAAAAGCTTTTTACCACAGAAATATGCAACTGTCCCTTTGTCTACAAATACACACAATTCCTGATTTAACAGGAGCTGTTCACTTGTGTCTCAGTGCACATTTTTATGCTGTTTCTCATTTTAATCAAAGGGAGCTTTGATTTCTTGAAGAATCCCCTGTGGGGTGATGCTGGCTGATTGAATTTACCTGGGTGGATTTTAAATGTTTACTTCTGGCCTCTCCTAAGTGGATTTGCCAAGAGGAAGATGCTCAGAGCTCCTCCTGGGCACACATCTGCATTTTTTTGGGAATAGGAATGACATCCCAGCAAGTGGAACCACACAGCTGTTGGTTTATTATGGTGTGGCAGCTTTGTGCCATGTTACATGTGGATTATTGGGGTTTTTTTAAGACTTCCAGCATTAAACAGGGAAGCACTGTCAAATAGAACTGAGGGAATGGGGGGAGTTATTTATCTGTTGAGTTTCCTTTGAGAGGAGTGCAGAGGAGAAGGGAGAGGGCAGAGAGCCTGCCCAGGGTGTGCCTGGCAAGGGGCACAGGGTGGCAGCCACAGACCCAAAGCAGCCTCATCCAGCCCTGTTTGGTTGGTGTCCCTGTCAGCTTAAACAAACCAGAGAGGAAAACTGATTTTAGAGAATTGTAGCTGATTCTGCTTTAAAAAAAAGGTCTGTTTTAGCACTGCTTTCGTGTTCATTGGTGGGCTTTGTGTCCATTCTTGCTGTTGCCTTCCCCTGGAGCTGAATGTTCAGGTCACAGCACAATGCAGGGGTTGGTGTTCTGCCTTGATTTGTGGTTTTGAATAGCCCCTGTTTCACTGAGACACAGCTGTCCTTCAGGAGGAATACATGGTCTGTTACATAAACATCAAAGACAATGCAGTTCCCTTGTGATGACAGCAGTGAAGTGTTTGGGTTAAGTTCTGTACACCAAGCTGGATGTTCAAACACATTAATTACTTTCTTAAAAATAAATTTACTGCACGCCTCATATTTGGTCCTGCCTCCTTTCTGTTTTGTTTTGGCAAAAGTTTTGGTTTCCCCAAGTCAGTTCCTTTCATGCAGAGAAATTTGAAAATGAAAGATGACATTTATTTACTGTCCCTGCACCATTTCAAACCCTGAAATTACAAGTCCTTGATTTAGATTTAGACCTTTCCAAGTACATGCTGTACAGTTTTAAGATTACCAAAGGCAAACTTCACAAGTAGCACATAATTGACTCTGAGTAGAGGCAATAAAAGGCTGCAAGTGCAAGGTCTGGTGTCTTGCCCAAGTGAGGAATAAGCTCAGACTCACTCTGAGAGACAAGGGCTTTGTGAAGAGGTTCTTTGGTTTTGCAGGCTGAAGACAGTAACGTGCAGCTTTGGGAGATCAGTCAGGAACAAGGATGATCTCTGTCCCAATCAGCTGCAGACTCTTGATTTCACACTGTTGTGTCCTGATTGGCACCAAAGACATTCACCCTCAGGCCTGGCCCTCTCCCACATCTCACACATCCCCATGTGCACCCAGGGCTGTTTGCTCACCTGCTCACACTCTGTCCCCACCCAGCCTTCTCTTTCTTGCCTCTCTTTTTGACCTGATCTTCCCTTTGAGGAGTTCACCCTGGGGTAGGAAAATCCACATGGCACTGCCAGGAGGAGCTGTGGTGTGTTCACATTGCTGCTGCAGGCAGGGCTGGGGGATCATGCAATGCTTTGGGCTGGAGGGACCTCAGATCCCACCCAGTGCCCCCCCTGCCATGGCAGGGACACCTCCCACTGTCCCAGGTGCTCCCAGCCCTGGCCTTGGGCACTGCCAGGGATCCAGGGGCAGCCACAGCTGCTCTGGGCACCCTCCCAGGGCAGAATTCCTCCCCAGTACCCCATTTAACCCCCTCTATTTCACTTTGAAGACTTGAATCATCCCATAGGAGTGGATTTTCCCTCTGTGGAAGCTGTGGAACAGTTGCTGTGGCCCTGCTGGTCCCCTGGCATCCCTCGTGCTGTCCCAGGGCTCTGGAGCTGAGACTGGGCTGCAAACAGCAAAGGGGTTTCCAGTGTCTCTTGTGACACCCCATCTGTGGCTTCCTCTCAAATTTAGGTTTAGGTGAAGCCACCAAACCCCAAACCCTGGTCCCCACCCAGGCCTCAACAAATAGAAATTTTTATTTCAGTGGCAATGCAATGTTTGTACCAATGCCCTGAACAATGGCCTTGTTTGACTGCAGAGTTCTGTGCCTCACTTGGTTATTTGCCTATTAATACAAATGCTGTCAATTATAAAATATTAAGACACTTATTGATGGGGAAATTGCCTGCAAAGTGCTGAATTTAATGTGAAAGAAACAAATCTGTCTGTAATTGGCAGAATATGCTGTGTGGAGTTGACTCAGGAAGATAACTCATGTTCCTGGGAATTCAAATATTTGTCTTAAATATATGAGGATTTCCTAGCACATCTTTGAGCAAATGGCAATCCTACAGTGTCTGTGAACTTCTTGATTTTCCTGCACAAAAACAGACTCAATAAATCCATAATAGTGATACCTTTAGATGCAAAATATATACTTTAGCCTGCCATTTCTTAGACAGTCTGGGGGGAAACTCCACATATCTTGGTCAGCCCAGCACCCTCCTCAAGGAAGAAACATTTCTTATTATGAGCAGATTATGTGTTGGTAAACTAGTGGTGATTGTATATTGGTATCCAAGTGGTGGCATTTCACTGCAGCCCTGCCCAGGGCAGATTCCCAGCTGGAAATGTTGCTCTGCCTGCAGCAGTGAGAGGGGCCCTGCCCTGGGTTTGGATGCTGTGAGCACAGCCCGAGGAGCAGGGCTGGGCAGGGGCTGGGCTGGGCACTGCCCATGGCTCTGTGCCTCCTGGGTGGGTCCTGCTGCAGTTCTGACCCTGGGGGTGGCTGAGCATCACGTCAGGGCCCCCCTCTCATCAACAGGTTTATGTCTGTCCTGCTGGTTGCAGTGCAGCCCTGTTCTTGCCTTTTCCCTTTCCTTTCCCTTTCCTTTCCCCCTTCCTTTCCACCTTCCTTTCCCCTTCCCTCTTCCCTTTCCTTTCCCCTTTGCTTTCCCCTTCCTTTCCCCTTTCCTTCTCTCTCCCTTTCCCCTTCCTTTTCTGTTTTATTTTCCCTTTCTTTTCTTCTTCCTTTCCTTTTTCCCTTTACCTTTCCCTTTCCCTTTCCCTTTCCCTTTACCTTTCCCTTTCCCTTTCTTTCCCCGTCAATTTCCA
>JAWWEY010000069.1:12923242-12965794 GCA_035582745.1 Loriotus luctuosus
TTTCTTTTCTTCTTCCTTTCCTTTTTCCCTTTCCCTTTCCCTTTCCCTTTCCCTTTCCCTTTCCCTTTCCCTTTCCCTTTCTTTCCCCTTCAATTTCCCTTTTCTCTTTCCCTTTCCCTTTCCCCTTCCCTTTCCCCTTCCCTTTCCCTTTCCCCTTCAATTTCCCTTTTCCCTTTTCCTTTTCCCTTTCCCCTTTTCCCTTTCCTGCCCCCCTGGCTCTGTAGCTGTGAGTATTTCCTCTCTCACTGCTGTTTTGGGGTCCAGCCCCATGGTCCTTCCCTGTTTCCCCTCCCAGCAGGGCCAGCCTTGCTGTGACCCTGCATCCCTGGATCCATCAGTGCCCCACAGAATTCAGAGCTGAGGGTGCACACAAACCCTGGGGCTGAGCAAATCCACCTCCCCTCCTGGGTGAGCTGGAGCCAGAAGGGGGCAGGGATCTTTGGGGGGTTTTATGGACTCTCTTCCTGTTGTGTTTGCACACTGCACTGAAAATTTGGCTTTTCCCCCTCATTTTTGTGAAGCATTCCAGGCCAGGAGCAGCCTGGGACAGTGGGAGGTGTCCCTGCCCATGGCAGGGGTGGCACTGGCTGACCAAGGTCCCTTCCAGCCCAACCCATTCCATGATTTTCTGAATTAAGAGGCTTTTCCCCAGTGTTAGGCTCTGTTTTCAGCTGTGTGAGCCCCCAGACTGGTTTGCTGTGTGTGGTGCTCTGACAGAAGCAAACATGATTCCCAGTGATCTCTCCAGATTTTATTCAGCAGAGTATGTTTTGCTTAGAGGCAAAGCACTGTATGAATCAGTCCTGCTAAAATTGCTTTTGAAGGAGAAAGAAGTAGGACATCAGAGAAATCAGGAGGACATCAGGTGCAACAAGAGCTAAATCCACAATAACCTGAGGCAGAACATCGTGGCAAACCATGCTCCAGAGTGTGGGGATACAGAACACTGAGAAAAAGCAGAGATTTTTTACAACAGGTAGGCACAGCCTTTGCACACCACAGAAGTTTTGTGGTTCCCCATGCTGATTTCATCTCCATGTGCCACATCAGCTGCTGCAAGGTGTGACAGGCTGGGCTAGCAGGACACAGCTGTGACACACACATAAAGCTGACAGCTTTTGGCTTTGCCAGTCAGTGGGATTGTCTTTGGTCTCTTCTTGAAACAGGGAGAATTTCCATTTGTGCCTGCTCTGCTCCACAGTGAGGTTTTGCTTTTTTTATTATTTTAATTTAACCTTTCTAAAATGAAGGATTGGGTAAGTGTTGGAACAGAGGGAGTGCTAGAAAGGGGGAAGTCTGGAGGATGTGATTATGAGAGGAAGTGAGAACTCAATTAGGGAATTTTGGATGTGATCAGAAGGCAGGAGAAGTAGGGAATGTGGGGTTGGTTTGTGGTGGGGCAGGCTGTGGCTGGAGCACAGGCAGAGCTGGTTCTTGGCCCCAGGAGGATTGTCCAGCCCATAGGATTGGGAGATGGGGCTGTTCCTGTGGGATGCTGAGGACCAAACACAGGCCAGGAGGTGCAGAGTGGGAAATGTGACTCCCCACAGGCAGCAGGGCTGGGTCTGGAGCCACTGAAGCAGCAGCACCAGTGTGGGGCAGAACTGGGGGCACAGGAGCTGGGGAAGCTCTGGGTGCATCAGCTGATTCTCATGAACTGATTCTCACCTGGCAGAGGGCAGTCCCAGGAAAAAACAATAATAATAATAATAATAATAATAACATCAACTCAGGAACTCCACCCAAAATAAGAAGAAATAAACCAGAGAGTTTTAAGTCAAATGAGATTTTGGAGATGTTTGAAAGCATCAGACAGCTCTGAGGGTTTGGGGATCCCTCCCTGCTGAAAGCAAGGTACCAGAAAGGTGCCAAGCAGCCTTTAGGATGGCTCAGGGGGTTCTCAGCCTGGCACTGGTGGTGCCACTGCCCGTGCCTGTGTCTGCAGCAGCCCCTGCTCTGTGACAGTGAGCTGGCTGAGGGCACCTGCAGGGTCTGTGGGTTTGTTCCTGCAGAAAGCAGAGGCACAGACTGAACTGGTGTAGCTGCAGGAGCTTGCTGTGCATGGCACTGACACCCAGGGGTTGGAGAGGGTGGCAGACAGCCCTGGTGCTCTCCTGTGCCCAGGGCAGGAGCACCCAGCCCCTGAGTGCAGCCTGGAGCTGAAGGAAGGACATTTACATTGTCCTGCCCCAGGAGATTCATTTCTCAATGGGTAAAGTCCTCTCTGCCACACACATCTGACTCCTTCCAGCTGCTGAACTTAGAGGTGGGTATTTCTAAGGACTCCCTGCAGCTTTTACACAAAGCTGCATTCAAAGTGTTTTGCATTTTAGCTCTTTCTGCTGTTCAGATCCGTGGATCTCATTAGTGAGGATTTATCAAAAGGAGGCTTCTGTGAGTTTTTACAAATGTAGCAATTACTACACTGATCAGGGCATTCCAGCTTTAAAAAAATAATCAACAATTCAAGGGTATAATACTCTTATATCACAATAAATAATGCAAAAGCCTTCACATGAGTCAATGCTGTCAGGCAGCTGTTGAAGCCACGCTGTCACTGACACTGTAGTGATAACTGATCTCAGAGCAAGAGAAGTGTTTGCTTTCACCCTTTGAAATTTGTACTCAGGCTGCTTTATGGCAAGCAGCAAACATGTCAATCTATGCTTTCCTTAACAGGTGGGTGTGGAACAATGCTGTTCCCTGTTGGTGTTTGGAAAAATAGCTTTCCACAGAGGTTACTAATGACATCTTTTAGAAAACACTGACTTGTTGGCAGTGGCACTGAGATAAAGCAACAGGCACAAATGAATGCTAGAGGAAATGATATCTCAGTCTCTAGAGAGTGGCATTCCCTTTCAGGATTCCTCTCCCCCAGTAAGTTTTTCAAACTGTTTTGTAAGCCACTCTGGATTTCTTTCCATTATAACCATTTTAAAAACTTCAAATAATTCAGTTGAAACCGGTTTTCACTCTAAAAAGTAGGAAACAAGGCATCATGTAGGAGGCTTTTGTCTCTCCTGCACCCTTCCTTCAGGCACTGCGTTTAAAGTGAGCTGCTCTGCATCTCAACATCTACATAAATATATTTCTATTTATACAGCTATGGCGTGTTTTTTCCACCCAAAACCAGGTGCTTTACAGCATGCACTGTCCCACACTCATGCCATAGCAGCAACACACAATTTCTTTGAAAGTCTTCCTCATCTCCAGGCTCCTGAAGGCGTAAATGAGCGGGTCAATGACCGAGTTGCACATGATCAGCACCAGGTAGGCGTTGAAGTGCGCCGTGTAGCAGATGCAGTGGGGGTTCATGGGGCAGGAGATGATGAGGATGAGGTGGAGGAAGAAAGGCGCCCAGCAGACGATGAAGACCCCCAGGAGGATGGTGATGGTGACGGCGCCCTTCATGCAGGTGCGCTGGGGCGGCACGCCCTCGACGGGCAGCGCCGCGATGCGCTTGACGTGCAGGCGGGCAAACAGGAACATGTGCACGTACAGAGAGGCCATCAGCAGCAGCATGGCGAAGAACATGGTGATGAGACACACAATGACAGTTTTGCTCTCCGAGTAGGCAATGAAAATGATGCCACAGATGATGCACGCCACCCAAATGAGCACAATGAGGGTCAGGGCTTTCTTCACCGTCATGATGCTGTGGTAACGGAGGGCATAGAAAATAGTGATGTACCTGTCGATGGCTATGACCAAGAGGTTGCAAATGGAGGCTACCAGAGAAATACAAATCATGGAGTCAAAGACATTGTCCATGTGCTGGATGAAGTGGTCGTCGATGATCAGGTAGCCGTTGCTGAGGATGGCGATCATGACGGTCTCCAGGGCGTTGGACATGCTCACCAGCATATCTGCCACGGCCAGGCTGCAGAGGAAGAAATACATGGGAGAGTGCAGGTTGCCGTTCTTCAGCACAGCCAGGATGACCAGGATGTTCTCCAGCAGGCTGATGATGCCCAAAGTCAAGAAGACCTCGGCTTTGATGAAGACCTGCTCGCAGAAGCCGTCGCCGCTGCGGTTGGCGGGGACGGAGTCGTTGAAATCCTCGGTGGTGTTCAGCAGCAGGGGCTGCAAGGAGAATGCAGAGCGTGTGGTGTTCATTGTCAGCACAGCAGCTGAGCTCACCACCGACCGGGCACCTGAGGCAGCACAGGTTAAAAAGAGAGGAAAAAAAAAAATAGAAAAGGGAAAGCAAGTCCTTCCAAGCTGCTGCTGTGCATATGGGGTGCAATCAAGCAGGACTTTAGTCACTTTTACAAGGGCAAACATCAAACAATCTGCATTTACAGTGGGTCCTATGCCAGGCTGCTCTTTCCTTTAGAAAAAAGTGAGCTCCCAAGCCTGTGGGCAGCAAGCAGTTGTGTCTGCAGGGAGGAATCGGCAGCAGGACACTGCTGGGCTCAGCTCTCCTGGTGATGAAAAGCAGGGAGTTTCCCCCTGTGCCGGGGCAGCCGGGCTGCCAGCATGCTGCAGCTCAGCCCAGCATCTGCTGCTATTTCCGTGGGAAGAAAGGAGCCGAGCACTAAGGGATTTATAGATGCAAGAAAGAAAAACCAACTCCTACTGCAGCCTGCGAGCGGAGCGTTGGCCATTGGAGAGCGAGTGCCTTGGTGAGTGACAGCTGGAGCACCTGGAGCAGCATCCCGCGCATCCCAAACTGTCTGGCGCCCTCTGCAGAGCCCGAGCAGCCTGGATCTGCCCTCAAATCCCTCTGGAAATCCCTCTTTTCATCCTGAAAAGCTTCCTGCCTGCTCCGTGGGAGGGTTCGGGGCAGGCAGGGCGCTCGGACACCCTCCGTGCGCCTTTGGGTGGCCACGAGGACTGGTCTGAACTGGGATTGTAGCCATCCAAACCTCTGCAGGACTGAGGAGATTTTCATTTATCACACGTGAGCAGGCAAGCATAAGGTAGATTTTCCTTGCACTTCGTTGCTTGTGTTTTTCTGTGGTGCAATTTTCTTAGTTTCAGTTTTTAAAGGCACTTGCTGATGTCTAAACCCTTCCCACCTCATGTTTTTGCAGAAATACTTTGGAATCAAGTGCAATGTCACTTATAGTAATGTTTGGGGCTTCTGTTGCAGGTTTGTTAGCTTTAAAAAAGTCACAAATCTCTCCCAGTTTCATTGTGAGCTCACAGAATTACTGCCTTGCACCCATAATTCAATACCAAGAGGCAGCACTTCTCAAATTTAACCTCCAGGTGACAGATTTACAAGGACAGTGTCCAGTGCAGTAGTTTTAAGTGAATAAATAGCTGGGGATTTGCTCACCAAGCTGCACAGGTAATATGCTGGGATAGGAAGTCATTACATGTGTTGCATCATGAGTTTCTGAATGTATGTGACAGCAGAACAAGCTGCCATTTGCACTGAGGTGCAATTTGAGGTGGAAATGGAACGTTGGACACCCAAGTGGATTAATGGCACCATCAGCTTTGCCATTAAGCACTAAAAATAGTGGGCTGGAGCCTCCTGTGTGACAGCAAAGTCACACTGGCTCTGGGGCCAGCACTGAGAGGGGGAGAAGCTGTGTCTGCACCAGGGATGTTAAAGGTCCAGATTTGACAATATTTATCAGCAGCCTCATCCTTTCAGAGCGTGTTTGGGGGAAAATGCCTCTGTGCTGTTCTGTATTTGGGGTTACTGACCTGTGCCCCTGCCAGGGATGTGCAGGACCCAACTCCCATTCCTTTCTTGGCCAGAAAAATGAGATTTCCCGAGCACAAAGCTGGATTTGTCAGTTCTGCACTGCCAGACCTTTCCTTCAGCAGCAGCCTCTGATCCAACCCTGTACACCATCTCTGCTTCTCTGCCCTTCACTCTCTGAGCCTTCCAAACTTGAAATTATTGTCTAACCCAAGAATCTCTAATGAAAGTTTTGTGTGCTTCAATCATAGCAGATGGATCCCTTAAAGAATCCTGAGCAGCCCTTGAATAAAGGTCAGGACAACCTGCCCTGAGCCCACAGAGATGCAGTGGGTTAAATGTAGAAATTAGATTTATTGTGATGCCTCTTACATTACTCTCATTCGTGTTCTGTCCTAAAATAACTCCTTTTCTAAGAAAAATAAGCTGTAAATAAGAGGATGTCAGCACAGTTAATGAAATATTGGCTGTGATGAAGGCAAAGCAAAGGTTTGGCTGTTTTATCTACCAGCAGAAATGAACAATTTTCCCAGGTAGGAACCTCTGCCATGTTTTACAAAGCATTTAACAGCAAGGCTGATTTTTTTTTTAATGCTGTTATTACTCAGTTGTTTCTTCACTTATTTAATCTTCAGGGAAAGGTAAAGAGAAAATAGCATTTACTGATAAATGTGGATTGTGGAATTTCCTAAGAGAATTCTCCTGTGCTGTTGTTGAATGAAAAATCTTGTTTAACGCTTGACATGAGACTGGGCTGATAATGGCTGATAAATGTGTATCACTTCCCTTTATTTTCACTCTTTTTAACAGTAGTTTCTGCCAGACAAAAGTGGAAATTTTAAAGGAAATTAGAGGATAATAAGCAGACATTTTCTCCCATGCAGCAGGGAATTATTGTTGTCCTGAAGTTTCAAGTAGCCAAACCAGCGAGTGAAAAACTCGTGAAGACTTTTCCTCTGTGTTTTTCTTTATGGAAAAGGACTTAAAAGTTGAAATATTTTCTCTCAGCAAAGCAAACACTGCTGATTTTGAATTCTGTGCGCATTTCTGGAGTGTGCACTCGGGTTTGATGGGGAATATCTGTAATTCAGACTGGAATTGATCCCCTGGGCACTGCACAGAGGCTGCTCAGGCTCTGCTGACCTGCAGAGCTGCTCAGGGGCTGCCTCAGCAGAGTTTAAATTTCTGATAATGGAATACTTAACAAAATAAAGGAAACTTCAGATCTGATTCAGCACTCGTAGAACATGAACTGCTTGACTACTGACTTAATTCAAGAAAAAATCCTCTTTACTAATTTTCACTGGAACATGGAGAGATCACTCGTTATGATAAAGAGCAGAAACACATTTTGGGACATTTTCTATGATTATATAAAATGATTATTATAGAATACATAAAATTATATAACATTATTTCTAATTCATTATTATTATACTCAAAAAAATCTGGACTTAGGAGCCTCACAAGAACCTGGCAGGTGAGGAAACCAAATAAAGACACAGTGATTTACTGAAATGCTGTGTTTGTCTTCAATATCTTGAGGTAACAGCTTTCCAAGAGCAATTTTTGTCCTGTCAGAGTCACAGGCTTCAGGATCACATCCCATACCAGGTATTGGATGTAATAATGGAAAGATTTCCATGTCTTCCTCCAAGAAGTTGTAGTTCCTACAGCTCCCAGTATGCCCAGAGCTAATAATGTTATTTTCCAGTCTGAGGCAAGGATGAATCTGACATCAGCTGAGGTCAGAGGAAGTTAAATGTGTCAGTACCACGCTGCTGGCAGAGGTTTTCACACTGGAAGGGTAAATCCTCACCTCACCCAGGAGCTGAATCCCTGCTGAGGCCAAGCACCAGGAGTTTGCATCCTTTGGGATGTTATCCACTGCATTTTCCCTCAGCCCTGCCAAACTCATCAGTGAGGAGAAGGAGCACCAAATCCTGATTGCAATGAGGGGGCTTTCAGATGAAGATTTCTATAATTTCAGCCAGTTAAAAGGTTAATTTAAACAGCCTCAACTTTGGGACATTTTGGACAATTTTCCTTCTCATCCCTGCGTACAAGGAGACAAAGCAGACCTGATTGCAAAACACTCACCAGCACCTGCAGGTGCTCCTCGTGTGAAAGGGAATTGAAGTGTTTTAGAGTAATAATGCTCAGTGTCAGCTTTGTTCTCTCGTTTGCAGAGTGAGAGACAAGCAGATGTGATTGATCCAGCTGCATTCTGCTCTTCAGCTTCATCAGGGCCAAATATCCCTGGAACATCTTCCCCATCTCCCTGGAAGCTTCATGAATCTCCTTGCCCTGTGCTGCTGGGGCTGAGGGATGGGTGAATTTGGCATTTTCAAACCCCACTGCTGCTGCTGACTGACCTCATGCCAGGGCCAGAGAGAACTGAAGGATTTTGGAGGCTGGCAAGCTTTAAAGATGATTTTACTGAGCTGTGGATGCTGTGGGTGGGTGGATGTTGGGACAAATTGTTCTGCTAATGCTCAAAGCTCCTCAATTTGTTGCAGTACTTGCAGTCCAGTGTTGCTGCTTTCCAGACAAGAAGGACACAAAAAAGCCCCACAACCAGACCCAATCCTTTAATTTTATTTACCAGTGAGGTCTAACTTCTGCCTTTCTAATTTTGTCCAAGGGTTTCCTGCCCTATTTTTTGTGTGTCCTGTGGTTATAAAAATTCCAATTTCAGTGCTTTTATCTGTGTTGTTTTGCCAGTAACTTCCAGAACAGAGAGAGGCTGATTATTTGTTATGGTTTGGGGATAACGAGGAATTTTCTGCCCTCCAAAATGTTGCTCCTCAACAATAAAATAGGATTTAAATGCTCTTCAGGTTTAGAGAAGTAGGTTTTTTTCCAGATTCTGCAGTTTGCAAAGTGAGCCAGCTATTTTGAGTAATGTCAGACTACAGGGTGTCAATACAGAATATTTTCTGTCAGCAACAGAAGCCCCTTGATTTAGAAAGCAAAACAGATTTGGAAAGCCAACATGATTCATGTAACCTCTCATGAATTTATTATGGAAAACAGAAGTGACAACTAGTTATTCTGCCATTTTTTCCTTCTTTTTATTTTAAGCTGAAGTCTACAAGGTTATTTACACATCTTTGAGTTTAATAATAATCTATAGTTAGGTGTTTCTGAATTGCACATTTTCCTGTTTGTCACAAAAGGAGAAGCTGAGGTTAAAGTTTTGTTTGCTCTGAAAATTGTCTTGAAAAGAAAAGGAGTTGTCATGAAAAGGTCACATCTGTCACTGATCCTGCACCACTTCTGATGGCAGAAATAACAGAATTGCAGCCAATTCCGCACTTTTGTGGCTGCTTGGAAAGTTCCCAAAGTGTTTTGCAGCCTTGCTTTTCCAGGCAGTGCCTTGGAGGACGCAGGTGCCAGAACCTCCAAGCAATCAAGCCTGACCTGAGCAGCTCCCTGCTTCACAGAGGGGTTTGTGTCACAAAAGGTTTTGTGCAGAGGGGCAGAGTGACCCTTCAATCCCCTCCTACTCCTCCTCATCCCCCTCTTTGAATCCATGTCTATTATTGCCTTCTGGTAGTTATCAATTATTTTTGTATATAAATCTGTCTTGGTTTGAAAAGGCAGATTTATATACAAAAGGCAGGAGCCTCCCTTGAAATGGAGAATGTAAATCCCTCTCTCCAAACGGGGATGCTCCCCCAGCCCCTGTGCCAAAGTGCTGCCCAAAGGCAAGGCTGGTTTCCATGGATTTCCTCCTTTGAACAGTGCCAGCATTCCCAGGAGCCATTCCCTGGCCACTGAATCCCTGGTTTTCTGACTCATTTAAACTCACAAACTCTTCAAACCTGTAGCTTTATGATCCACTTTTACAGAGCCATTCCCTGGCCACAGTCACTGAATCCCTGGTTTTCTGACTCCTCTCATTTAAACCCACAAACCCTTCAAACTCGTTGCTTTATGATCCACTTTTGAGCAGCCTGGAATTCAGGCAGTTTCTGGTGCCACCTTGTGTCACAGAGGAGCAGATCTGTGGAGCTGCCACTTCCTCTGGGCATTGGAACATTTTGGGTTTAACTCCCTGGCTTTGGGGCGCAGCATCAGAATGAACAAGGTGAGAGCACCAGGGAGGTTCAGAGGGTGAGACTTCTGCATGAAATGAGTTTGAAGCAGCTGGAAAATTAAATAAATTATGAATTGGTGCTTTGGCTTTGCCTGGAATTGTTCAAGGCCAGGCTGGGCAGGGCTTGGAGCAGCCTGGGGTAGTGGAAGGTGTCCCATGGCAGGGGATGGAATGAGATGAGCTTTAAATTTCTTTTTCAACCCAGAGATTCTGTGATTCCATTATTTCCTCTACTGCTGTTTGCTGTCTAAAGGAAATTGCTCAGGCAGCTGAAGAATTGTTATTTTTGGCAATGTGTGGGCTGTCCCTTCCCTTGGTGCTGACCATGAACCACTGGCAAAGGCAGAAAGCTGCTGGCAACATTTTTGTTGTTCCAAATTCAGCAACTGAGTCCTTTGTGCATTATCAGTCAAGGGAATTACTGATAGCTCCATTGCTAATTACTGATTTGCTTTATTTATGTGTCAAGCTGCCAGTGTGCTTTGCAGATGTATTTTACAAATAAGTGAAGAATGAGAAAAGAAGCCAAAAAATGACACTCCCATCAATCAGACCTTGTGTACCAACTTCTTCATTGTAATGAGCAGATGAATTTTCTCTACCTCCAAGTTCCTAATTTTATTTCTTTTCCTTTTATGGATCCTCCCATTATGCATTCAGAATACTGAATTAATAAAAAAAATAACTCATATTACCCCAAAAAAATTCAAACTCACATTTTATGGGAAAATATTTCTCTTATGGTGTACCTGGTGAAACATAAAAGTTTAAATTTTCTTCATGAGTGAGGATGCTGCAAAAATGGGCAGAATTTGTACTGAGCATCACTAGATGTCACCCTCAACCTGAATCTAGTTTCCCAGAAGTTTTAATTTTAAATTACTCCTCTTCTGTTCTCAGAGTCCCCTCCTCTTTCCCCCCCTGCATTTAATGCATCTTCCAGTTCAGTGCAGCACAAACTGTTGTGCATCAATATTTTCCTTGCTTAAAACCAGAATCAAAATTCGGCCAAATGGAAATTGCTGGAATCTGCAGTACCATCAATTTCTGTGCTAGATCAGCACTGAGGGAACAGAGAAAGCAAAACCTCCTGGGACAGGGTTTCTGTCTGAGGGGTCTGGTTGGATTTTGTTCAGATCCTGTTGGAATCTCCTTTGTGGGAAATGAAGAGGAATGCTGAGGTCAAACCCCCATAAAGCCACGAGGAGCTCTCACTTCTTCTCTGTTTCAGCTCCATTTCCACAGGAAAAAAAAAGAAAGGGCCCTTCTATAAAACAGGTTTAGGCAGTAATTTTCGGGTGAAGCAAGTTTTCAGGGAAAGGCTTTGTTTTTAAACTCTGAAATTCCTTGTGAGGGCATTCCAGCCCTGCTGGAACATTCACGCTTGAATGAGAGGCAAAAATGTGTTTATGAAGTTCATGCTGTATTTGTGTATTCATTTAAAGAATAATTTCATTCAGCTCTCATTATTGTAAACCTGAAATAACTTATTTCATCATGTTCTTTTCTTAGGTGTGAAAAGGTTTAGGAAGACTATTTAATGAAATGAAAAAGAGAGTTTTGCCTATTAAAATAATTTAAATAATGAAATAAAAACAATTAAAATGAATAATTTAAATTTAATAATTAGTAATTTTAATTTTAAAACAATTTAAAATAATTTAAATAAATATTACATATTTAGGTTGACTGAAAACATGCTGGTCATAGATTTAGGAGGTTTTTTTCTTCAACTTGCACAAAAAGCACAAAACAATGAGTCCACCTGTGGTTATCTGATATTGGAAAACCCTTTGGGGTTTAGAATTTCAGGGAGCAGGCAGGGAATTTAATTCCTGGCCTGTGAAGTCGCTGTGAGATAAGAGAGACCAGGAGGTTGGAGTGGATGCTCACAGCTTGTGGCGGGAAGGAAGTTTGGGGAAGGGTGTTCAGAACCTCTGGGAGTAAATCTGAGAGAATCCAGTCCTTTTAGCCCAAAAACCATGAGGTTTGAGGAGATAATGGGGATTGTTCAGCCTGGAGAAGCTTTGGGGTGACCTCACTGTGGCCTTGCAGTGCCTGAAGGAGCTGCAGGAAAGGTGCAGAGAGAAGATTTCCAAGGGGTGGAGGGACAGCACAGGGAATGGCTTCAAACGGACAGAGAATAGGTTTAGGTTGGATATTAGGAAATAATTCCTCCCTGTGAGGTGGTGAGGCCCTGGCACAGGTGCCAGAGCAGTTGTGGGAAGTGTCCCAGGCCAGGCTGGACAGAGTTGATGTTTTTCCACAGCAAAACTTGCGCTGCTGGTCCAAAACATTCACCTGGTGCATTGCTCAGACAATGCACAAAGAGTTCTTGTTCCTCCAGGCTGGTTCCCAGCCCTTTCCCCCACAATTTCCATCCCTCTGCAGGGTGGTTTGTTCCTGCAGGGAATTTTCCCCTGTTTGCTGCAGCTCCTGGTTCTGGCATTTGTGGGAATCCATTCACTGAGAGGAAAGAAGGGGAAATTACACCAGAGCCTTTATGCAAGGAAGGTGTAATTAAGGGCCTCAGATTAATTGAAAATGTTGCTCCAAGAGTAGCAATTGAGCTGTTCTGATTAAGTGCCTGCTCCCAGCCCCTGTGCAGGCAGCAGAGGGGAAAGGACCTCTCACATCCCTGCAGAACCTTTGGGAGAGAATCCTGTCATTTCCCCACCCTCAGATGTTCTCTGCTGCTGTAATCATGTTAGAAAGAGAAGTTCCTTGGGATTCTTTAATTTCAAGAGAAAATCATTGTTCCTCAAGGGCTGAGCATTCTAAGGGGGAACAAGGCAGTACTAGAAATGTGATTCTGAGTGAATTAGTTGCTATTTTATTTTAACCAAATGGCTTCAGAGAGCTGTCAAAGAAATGTGTTTCCCACAAATCCTTTTTCTAGCTGAGTGAAAAATTTCCATCTGCCATGCTGGACATAGAGCACTCAGAATTGAGGGCATTGAAAGACAATCTTTTATTAAATATTTCCTTAGAAGACCTGGATTTAGTCAGGCCCTGTTACATTATTGGCTGTGTTAGGCTAACACTCCATCAAAGACTTCCTTTAAATCAGTTCAAACGATTAAACCCTGGTTATATCAGCATGTATTGACCTTCCATTTAATTTCCAGTGCCTCGAGTGATCTGGGAGAGTTCTTTCCTAATCCTTTCTCTGCCATTTCTTGCTGCAGAGCTCAGGCACTGATGGATGGGATTTGTGCTGTGAGCCAGAGCCCACCCTGAGCTCAGAGTGATCAGAGGCACCTGCTCTGCCCTGACCCCTCAGCTTCCTGTCCTGTTTCTGTTAAAAAGCTGCTTTTAGAGCAGCAGAGGAAGGACGCCCGTCATCAACCCCAAACATTCTCAATTCCTGTTGCTTCTTAAAAAAGCTGCTTTGCATTGACGCTTCAGGGCTTTTGATTTTTCTCCTCTGCCTCTGCTTGGGGGAGAAGAACTTTCAAAATGTGAAAAGTTCACTTTCCAGCTGTGTCTCCTCAGAACTTTCAGTCTCCCCATTGATTCTGACACGGGTTGGTGATGTTGCAGGAGCCACCACAGAAAGGAATTTTTTCCTCCCACACAAAGGTGGGCAAAGCCAGGTGTGTTTCCCCTGCAGCTGCTGAAGAGTTCTTGTCAGGGCTGGGGTTTGATTGCAGGAATGCTTTGCTGGCAATTCCCTCTCCTAATCACAATTCTCTCCACCAGTACAGACAGCAGAGAACATTTAAATGCACAAGATTCCTCTAAAGATGCACAAGATTCCACTTAATGCACAAGATTCCTCTAAAGACAGACATTTAAAATGCTGTTTATCTTTAGAGGAATCTTGTACATTAAGCTGCAGGTGCTCCCCCCCAGTATGCAGTTCCCCATGCTGGGGTTTGGAGTTGTGTTAAAATTGCTGCTGTGCATAAAAACACTGCTGGGAATGTTCAGCATTGTGTTTGGAGCTCCTCAGGCAAACTCCCTTACATTTACACGGAGTTTATGTGGGAACTGACATATGTTGGGTGTTGAGACAGATGCAGTGTAATCAATCATAATAAATAGTAATAAATCCTCATTGCAGTATTCAGGGCTCAGTGATTTCAGGAAGGCACTGGAACATAAATATCCGTTCAGGAAAAGCAAACAAACAGCTTCTACATTTTTTTGGTCTTTCCACAGAGCTGCCATAAGGAAGCCAAGCATCATTATTGTTTCTTTCAGTTCTCAGCATAAAAGGAAGTAACACTTAATAAAAGCCATTGGCTGCAAGATTTCATAAGAGAGAGAGGCAGAGAGAGAGAGGAGCAGCATGCTGTGCAGAAGCAGGTGTGATTCATGAATAAACTGCTCTTTGGCACCCTGTGGGATACTGATGAAACAAATAGAATTTCCCCAGACATGGATAATACAAGAACAGCAGACACTTTTTCACAGGTAAAGCACAAAGTGTTGTGGCTGGTGTGGAAGTGCTGCTTGCTGTGCGTAGCTGAGATGGTTTATCAGAAACTGGGGATGGTTGGTGCTTTATTGGCAGGGGATTGGCAGCAGGTTTTGGTGTAATGGACTATTATGTGATGTGAGCTCAGCCTGCTCTAACATATCACTGAGTGTTTGCAGAAGGTGTGCAGGAGACAACATCTTTCTGTGCTTTATTCTTGAGAAAGTTGAGATGTGCAAAGTTTTCCTGATACAAGGAGAGGAGATCAGTCTTTCTCCTGCCATGCTAGAGAGGATTTATTAACACTTTATATTATCTGTGCTAAAAATTTCCATAAGGTAATTGGAGGGGAGAAAAAGTGCTTTATATTACAGGCAAAAGCAGGCGTTTGATAATCCCACTGGAATCTGAGGTGATTGATGTGCCAGGATTGAATATACATCAGCTTGCAGCACTGTGGGTTTGTCTGAGTGCCTGCCACACACAGAGGCTTGGAGCATTCTGCTTGTTCCAAAATTTGGGAGTACCTGGAGAACTGAGGGAAGCTCCTCTGTGCCTGGGACAGATGATGGGACTGGCAGAGGGAAAAGAGGAATCAGGGAAAAAAGGAGTCAGGGAAAAGAACAGTCAGGGAAAAAGAGGAATCAGGGAAAAGAATCAGGGAAAAGAGGAATCAGGGAAAGGAACAGTTAGGGGAATGAACAATCAGGGAAAAGGGGAATCAGGGAAGGAATAGTCAGGGAAAAGAGGAATCAGGGAGAAGAACAGTCAGGGAAAAAGAGCAATCAGGGAAAAGAGCAATTAAGGAAAAGAGCAATTAAGGAAAAGAGCAGTCAGGAAAAAGAGGAATCAGGGAAAAGAAGAGTCAGGGAAAAGAGAGGTCGGGGAAAAGAGGAATCAGGAAAAAAGAGCAGTTAGAGAAAAGAGGAATCAAGGAAAAGAACAATTAGGAAAAGGAAGTTTGTGCTGTGTGCAGGCTCTGAGCTCTCCTGGCTGGCCAGGGGTGAGGGCTGGGGAGGATCCAGCCCTCCTTGCTTGGTTCCCCAAGTGTGAGAGATTTGCCAGGCCAGGCTCTGGCAAACCCCAGAGCAATCCCACAAACGAGGAGGAAAACAAAACCTATTTATGGCTTTTTGGTTTGTCACAGGGGAAAGAAAAGGGCAGGGGCTGCTCTGGCACATTTTGAAAGTTCTTCTCCTCCAAGCAGAGGAGAAAATCAGAAGGGATGGGTGATCCAAACATGGAATTCTTGAGCTTGCCACACATCAATTGCTGCACCTGAAGTGCCATAAAGTTGCAGTAGGTTTTGGTGTGATGGGCTCTTATGTGGGCTGTGTCAGCATCTCCTCCAGCTCCGACCTGGCACTGCTGCAGGAGATGCTGAGGTGCTGCCATCTCCTTGGGGCAGCTGCTGGAGTTGGGAGGGCACAGTCCCAGCCCTGGCAGAGTTTCCTCTCTCCCTGCAGCCCCTGGCACAGACAGACAGACAGACAGACAGCTCAGCAATCCCTCACCTTCCCTCTTGCACTGCTGGGCGGTCGGGGGCAGCACAGATGTGGAAAAAATCAAATGCTGGCTGCCAGAGAGGGCTTGGCTGGGTGAGAGCAAACAGGAAACCACAGCCAGGTGGTGCCACTTGTCACCGAGTGCCACCCCCAGGAAAGCACATGCACAGCTCAGCTCCTGGGAGCACCAAAATACCACAAACTGTGCCTGATGAAAACGAGTTTTAAACTTCTTGTGAACTCCTTTGAAAAGCAGACTGTGTCTTGCTGAGGCTTTTCATCTGAGAGCTGCTCAGATCGTGGTGCAAGGTCAGACCCTCTTGCTTTTCCACCCTGCTTTACTTTAATCAACTGCTTTAAAGTGCTTTATCCCCATGGATTTCCCCTACAATTTTCATTAGACTTTTTCTTAAAGGCCACCTCTCTTAGATGATTGATTTTTTCCCTATTTTTTTTTATTTCCCTGGTCTTTTCTAAGGTAGCTTAAAGTGGATTTTCACTGTATACTTACCAAGGGATCAATTCTATTTGAATATTTTCCATATTTTCTGATCTGTGTATTCATGAATGTGCACCCAGCCTTGGCAGCAGCTCTGGTGGCCTGAGGGATGGGGCTGAAGCACATCCTGAGGTGTGTCCCACTCAGCACCCAGACAAAGTTAAATTTCCTGCTCCTGAGCCATTTGGAGCTCCTTGTTCCATTCTCAATATTGCCCAAATTCCTTTGGGATTTTGATGTTGTTACAATCAATCACTCCACATCTTTATACCAGTAAGAAATAAATTACAATAAAATATAATTTCATATACCAGTACGAAATAAAATACAATAAAATATCTTTGGGATATTTTATTGTATTTTATTATTTTAATATTATTTATATATTTATTTGATTTTTTTCCTCCAGCTCCTTCTGGAAGTGGCAGAATGAATATTCCCAGTATTCATTCTCCTGGGAGCACAATGAATATCCCTAAGCCTTTTTTTTTGAACAGAAATTATTTTGTTACTTTAGGACCCAGCTTAAATAGATGTCCAGGTAGCTGATCCTGAGGAATCTGCCCATTTGGAAAAAAATAGTGTATTTTTAAATTATTAATAGTGTATTTTTAAAGTATTGAGAACAGAACAAAACCATTTACAGAGACAAGGATCACATCCTGCTGAATCTGTCAGAGTTTAGGAGGAGATGGACAAGGAGAAATTTACCTCAATGTTTTTCTATGATGATTTATCAACAACCCAGGAAAAGCCAGGTCAGAAATGATACATGAGCAGATGGATGCTCGTTGGGTTTTTTTGGTTTTGTTTTGTTTGTTTTTGGTTTTGTTTGTTTGTTTGTTTTTTGCAAGCTCTCAGTCCATGTTTTGATTAGAACATAATGAAGGGTTTGTGCATTAAATGTTCCAGCTAATTAACAGGGAACTCGTGGAGCCCCTGGAACCTCGGTGAAACATGAAATCAGCGCTGCTTTCTCTCTGTCACACCTCATCCCTCTTGCTTAGCAAGTGTTAAAGTGATTTAATAAACCTCCAGGAGGATGAAATCTCTTGTTCAGCATTTAGCAATGTTAGCAGCCCAGAATTAATCTTTCTTTTACAAGACATGAGGGGCACAAGGTGAGACTGTGAGCAGAAGGATGCATGTTTTTCTCCAAAAAAATTCGATGTGGCTGTTAAGTAGCCCAGCAGTCTTTGTTTCTCCACAAAATTAATCTGACTCTCGTGTTAATAAGCAAATATGATAATCCTTGATACTTGCTATCACTGTGGATTATTTTAATTACAAGCACTAAAGGCACAGAATGTTATTATTTTAGTAGCAAACTGAAATGCTCCTGTATGAGCCACCCTCTTTATTCTGTTTCAGTCCATTTTGTAGCAGAGCATTTAAACTGTCCCTCAGCACAGCAAGAAACTGCTGGGTAAGTTCACACTGAAGGATTGTTCTGAAATCAAGCCCAATTTGAAATATTCAGGCCACAGACTGTGGTGATGCTGAGGCTGTTCTGATAAAGCAGCAGTGGTGCCTGAAGGAGATTTCCAGGAAATATCTCTGCATTGGAAATAAAAGCTCTCAGGCTGGATGGAGTTTTCCAACATTTTAAAATCTCTGCCTGCCCCTTTCCCCTGGGAAAGCAGTGGAACCTTCAGTTCTTTGCAGGCTTGCACTGAATTAAAGTGCAAAACAAGGTTAGATATGGGCCAAAGTTTAATTCTTCTTAAGAAGAATTTGTTTAATTGTTTAAATCTTCCTAAGGATGTGTAGTGGTGGAAGGCTCCATCATTTTCCTCGCATGGCTCAGTGTTACCCTTCTATTTTCCAAACATCTCAGCAGAACCTCTTTTGCTGTAATTTCTCTCTTTTGCTGTAATGTAATTTCTCTCTTTTGCTCTAATTTCACTCTTTTGCTGTAATTTCACTCTTTTTCTGTAATAAAAAATTTTCTGTAATAATTTCTCTCTCTTGCTGTAATTTTCTCTCCTGTTTCTCCTTAGCCCACCACAGAGGGAGCCTCCTGCTCTTCCCTTTTGGCAGCAGCTCTTTGTGACCCTGTGCCTGCTCCTGGAAATCCCAATCCTTCCCTTGGAAATCCCGTTTTTCCAAAGCTCTGCCTACTCTCATTATCCTGAGCTGGACTCATCCAGCTCTTTTCTGGAGGCCTGGAAATCTCCCCCCTATTCCAGCAGGATCCCCTGTCAGTGCTGAGCACTCTTATTTCACTGTTTTGCTGCTGTCTGGGATCTCCCCGAGGGAAATTCCCTTTTATTGCAGCAGCACCATGCTGGGAGCTGCTGTCACTTTGCAAGCTGCTCAAACTTCTGCGCTTTTTCTGCAAAAAATGTGTTCTTCAGCCAGTGCTGGTGAAGTGGCAGCTCCTGCTGAACATCCAGAGTTTTTTTTCTTTCCCTCTCTGCTTGCTGAATTATAGATTATTGCTGCTCTCATTTGCCAAGGCTGTTTGGAATTTGAATCCCCCTCGCAGTTCTTTCCGGCTGCCCATCAAAATCTGCAAATTTAATAAAAATAATCTCCAGTCCTTCAGCTGATGACACAGTGTTCAAATAGCACAAAACTGCATCAGTCTCCAGTGCAAGCACTCAATTTATCCTGAATTTTACAGTGAAATTACTTTCCAAGTGTCATTTCCTGGTGAGTTCTCAGGGCTGATGGAGCAGGAGGTTCTGTGGTGGTGATTGAGGGAAAATCTGAAGTGTGAGACCTGGAAAGTGTCATTTTTTCAGAGGGAATTTTAAGAAATGTTAAGACTTTGAGAATCCTCAGTATGGTGATATTTTCAATACTGAAAATAGTTAAAATTGTTGGTATTGTGCTGTGGACACATCACTGGGCACCAGTTTTTATCTTCACGGTTTTGAGAACTGTTCTTGGAGATTTTGATGTTGCTGCAATCAATCACTCCATACCTTTGTACCAGTGAGAAATAAATTCCAATAAAATATCTTTGGACTCCTCCTGGAAGTGGCAGAATTTCCAATGTTTTCAAGGAAATCAAGCTCCTGCTTGATGAATCCCTTCTTCTATGAATAAATGTTGACACATACTATTCAGCCAGATATGGATCTGCAAAAATAATGCAAAACATTATTACAGATGGATAATTTATTTGATGAATAGCAGCTCTGTTTGACAAATAATATCAGTCTGTCTCTAGGCTACAGGAGGTGGTATTGCCACATAAAAATGCCACATCAGTCACCTAGTTTGAGATTTCATGGAAATTCAAACTGGAGATACCCAGTCCTAGGAGAAAACCACTGCCCTGGAGATGCTTGGGAGCACTCAGAACATTTTGGGCTGAGTTCAAACCTGGTGAAAGTGAATAAATCAGGAGAGGGAAGTTGATAACACCAAGCTGGAGCTCTAAGGCAAACCAGATTGTGTCTGTAGTCTTGAAAATCGTTTAAATGGCACATTCAGCATGCAGGCAGGGTGAACTTCAGTCAGAGTTATGCCTCAAAATAAATGGATTTTCTGTAAAGCAGCAATCAGCCCTGGCCTGATCCTTTTTCCTGGAGGGGAAAGTTCCAGAAGCTGCTGTGGAGGGCAGAGGATTTGGAACAAGCCTTGCACAGCCAGGAGCTGCTGGCTCTTGCTGCTGCAGGGAGCAGCTGAGGATGTTCAATGCTTCATCAGGACAAGAGTGGGGAATGCTCAACAATGAAAAGCTTGACTGGAGCTGAATGAAAACCTCTCCTCTCTGGTGCAGGATTTCTGCATGGCTGGGCGTTGTTGTCTCAGGAGATGACAGGGATGGGGTGGGTGAGGTGTGACCTCCCCCAGGTGTGCCTGGGATGGTGTGTGTCCCTGTCACAGCAGTGTGTGTGATACCTCTGTGGGGCTGGGGATCACATTTCCAGTGCACACATCCCAGGAGCATTTCTGCAGTGGGATCCAGGCCGGGTGGAACCAGAGTAATGAGAACAAAAAGCCACAGTTTGCTCCAATTGCTCTGGTGGCAGTGCAGGGAAGGCTCTCAGGTGGCAGGGCAGGTCTGCAGGGTTGGACTGTGCCCTGAGAGCTCAGGGGGTGCACAGGAGCCACAGACCCTCTGGGAGAGTGGATTGCAGGGTGAGGGCCAGAGAGAGCAGCCAGAGGAGCACATTTGGTGTTTTACCCCTGGGCAGTGCCCCACGTGCTGGGTGCTTCCCTCTGCCCTGATCAAGAGCCACTTGGATGATGTGGCTTTAACCCTTTTTCTTCATGGGGTCTTGGCAATCTGGGATTTTCCCAGTGATGTTTCTACATGCAAACCTTCTGTGGGTCCTTTAGGGTAAATGGGAGAGGCAGGAAGGCCTGGGAGGGGCCATGGCAGGGCAGCACTGGCAGCTGCCCCAGAGCAGGGCAGAAATCTCCTCTCTCCACACTAAACACATTTCATACCAGGCCAAAAAGATAAAAACCTCACCTCTCCTTCCAGAGAATGTCTGGAGCCCCACGCTCTTCCTTCAATTGTGAATTCTTTCACAGCACTTGTGTGGCTCTGCTGAATTTGGGGAGGGTGATGACAATTTAATCTGTTTTGAACAAGCTGGCAGGTAAGTGAGGGCATTATTAACACAATCTCGTGTATTTCCTTAATGTTCCTGCTTTGTAATAGAAGAATTTTGCCTCCCTCCCAAACTTCCTGACCCCTTCCCAACCCTCCTGCCTCCTTCCCTGTCCCTTCCCAGCCCTCCTGGCCCTTCCCTTGCTCCTGCACAGCCTTGCTGGTCTCTGCCCCTGGGTGTCCACCTGGAGAGTCTGAGAAGAACCTTTGGAAACGCCTGGAATCTCTCCAGGTGGTGAAGCTGTTCTCAGGGCACAGGGACCCACTGGATCTTGGAGTCTGGATAAGAAATGTCCAATTTCCTGAGCTGTGCTGGTAAAACCTCCAGGCTCCTCCAAGCTCCCCTCTCTGCTGAGGAGTGGCTGTCACACAGGCTCTGGCTCGAAGCAGGGTTGGTTTCCCCCCCAAAAACCCTGGCACTGCCTTGCTGCACTCAGGAGTGACACAAATTCCTGTGTGAGTTCATGGGCAGCTCAAGCTCCTGTTTTGGGGAGAGAAAAAGGAGAACTCTGGCTTTTCATGTGCTTCACTGAGTCCCCGTGGCAGCTGCACCTCCCTGCACCAACAGCAGTTTGCCCCCTCTTCACCCTGAACATTTCAAATGCTCCTGGTTTTTCTTTCATGTTGTCCTGTGTGCAGGGCTTTGCACTCAGGATGAGGCAGGCTGCCATGCAAAATTGATGTTTTCACTTCTTGCCAGGGTTTCTAACTCAAAAGGGTTTCCCCCTGGCAGTTCTATCTCCAGATATTACCACCACATCTCCTCGAGTTGTAAAAGCCCCTGTATATTTGATATCTTGTGGACTTTGACCAGGTTTCAAAGGGAGATTATATTTGCTGGGCAGGTTGTCAGTAGAACATAAAATAGGAGTGAAATTGTAATTTTATGGCAGCTACCGTGGCTGTGTCACGAGCACTCTGTATCCTCACAGCCTGATGAAAAACCAGTCTCTAAAAACATTTGATTGACTTTCGTTTTTTTCTTTCCCTAGTTAAGCCAGGAAAAAATCCTCAAAATCATGAACATGGTGAAAAATAAAGAGGTGAGCATTGAAGGAGCCCTGCATTTGGCACAGAAGGAGGTGTATGCTGAAAAGGTAAGGCTGCTCCTTTGATGTGTTTGGTGATATGTTCAGATGCTCTGGAGAGCCCTGCTGAGTGAGGAGGGTGTGTGGATTGCTCTCAAGGATGCAGTCCTGGGTTGGGAGTCACAAAGAGCCCAGTTCCCAGCCCAGCAGGGCAGGTGCAGCTGGCTGTGCTGCCTGTGCCCTGAGTGATGGCTGCTCCATGGAAATGCTGCCATTGCCTGGACTGGGGAGATCAAACCCACACAAGGGTTGTTATTCCAAGGATAGCAACAACTCCTGCATTAATAAATGTGGGGCACAACCCCAGAAATGCAGAATCCCAGGCTGGTTTGGGTTGGAAGGGACCTTAAAGCTCATCCTGTTCCACCTCCCTGCACCTCCCACTGTCCCAAGGCCTGGTCTGGAACATTTCCAGGCATCCAGGGGCAGCCACAGCTGCTCTGGATAACCTGTGCCCACCCTCACAGGGAGGAATTCCTCCCAATACCCCACCTAACCCTCCTAAATTTCAGTGTGAAGCCATTCCCTGTGTGCTGTCCCTCCATCCCCTGTAAATCCTCTCTCTCCATCTTTCCTGCAGCTCCTCCAGGCACTGCAAGGCTTCTCCATGGCCTCACCACCCTCAGAGTAAAGAATTCCTCCCCCAAATTCAATCCAAACTCCCTCTCTGTCAGTGTGAAGCCATTCCCTGTGTCCCTGCCCCAGGGAACAATGTCCCTCTCCACCTTCATGAAGGGAATTAACAAAAGTCAGGAGGGTTTTTCCATCTGTCTCCAGGTGGAATTTTCCTGCAGGGCTCCAGGGCTGTTCCTGCTCACAGAGAGAGATTTCCCCTGAGCACAGCTGGATTTGGGTGGCCAAAAGTTATCCCAGCGTGGGATGTGTTGCTGATTTCTGTTCTGTTTTCCAGGATCCCCAGGATTTGTTAACTGGGTCCCAATTTAACTTCATTATCTACAAATACAAACACTACCGCTGGCAGAAACGGATTCTGCAGGTAACCTTAAAAATTCTCACCTTTGGTGCAGTGTATAAAAATACAGCAAAGCCAGTTTCTGGCAACACCACCTGATGATGATTTCCTGCTTTCATGAAGTCAGGGACTAAGGTTTCATGTTTTTTTTTCCTGGATTTCACTAAAACTTTTGTAGTTTGGACAGCATTTGATAATGAACAAGTCCAAATCACACATGCTACAGGGTGGTTTTTATTTACTACATTTTAACTGTACAAAATGTAAATTTTCCAGCATTATCTACCCTTTTTTTGGAATGGAAAGATGATTTCTTTAGACATAAAGTGGAAAAATGGAGAGACGTGTAGTAGATGTGGAAGTTTTCAGTCTGGGAATCTGGATTAGTTTAATTTCAGTTCTCTAATTACCAGCAGCCTTCAAAAGCCAGAGATAATCTTGAGAAAGGTTCTGCTTTGGAGGTTTCCTGCTATAAACAGGACAGAGGGAAAGGTGGGTATTTGGTGGTGTGGTCTGTACAAGTTTTAACTTTTAACTTGGAACTGCTTTTCAGAGGTTGAAGGGGTGAGGAACTGGGTGAGTGGTTCTGCTGTTAGTTTGTGCTGAAGGGGAAGTTTCTGCACTGGCTTTTGAGATATGGAGAATTTTAAAAGAAATAATATTCCAGAGTGATAAATTGATGCATATTCATCAAAAGAGATGTGTGGAAACACAGTTCACGAGGAATATCTGGGGTTTTTTGTGACTAAAACAAAACTGGGCAATATCTTGATGGTGGAATGTAATTTTTCAATTATATTTATTCTACTCTTTTATCTAAACAAAATTGGGATTCTGCCTTTGCCTTTCAACAAAGATGGCCTCGAGTGATGCAGAACTTTCTCTTGCAGCTGGATTTCAGCAGCAGGACCATTTTTAACATAGAGAAAGGCACTATCAGGAAGCAGTTCCCTTTCTCCCAAGTCAGAGGCTGCGAGGACTCGGAGAGGAGGCGTTTCAGCATCCTGTTCCATGGCAGGCAGCACTACGAGCTGGAGGCTGTGTCCCTGGAGGACAAGAGGAAGGTGGGTTTGGGACAGCACTGATGGGAATAACAGCTGGGATGGAGGCACCCAGCAGGTGCCAGGCACTGTGCAGGCAGGTGGGGCTGCATTTCTCTTCATAGAGGAAAAGCAAGGCTCAACTTCCCAAGGATATTTGGGATATTTGCTGGGGATTGCAGCGAGGAATCTCAGAGAAAGAAAAAACAAAATTCTTATATCATATTTGGTAATATATATATAATATATAATATATATTATATTACTATAAGATAATATATATTATAGTAATATATAAAATCATATATATAATATATATAATATGTTTAATAATATATGATATATATCACAATAATATATATAATATATAACATATTATAACAATATATATTATATATGTTCTATTTCCTTTCTAGAAATAAAAAACAAGTAATCTCATATTCAGTTATATATATCATAATATATAAAATAATAGATAAGTAATATATAATACATATAATAATCTATAAGATATAAACTATATATTTTGTATTATATAATATATAATATATAAACTATATATTTTGTATTATATAATATATAATATATAAACTATATATTTTGTATTATATAATATATAATAATATATATTTTATATACATTATATTTCTTTTCTAGGCAGAAAAAACAATTCTTATGTCATATTTGGTAATATAGATATATTACTACATATATATATAATATAATCTTTGGTATATATTTCTGCACCTGTGTTTGTGCCAAAGTAGAATGCAATATGGAAATTGTTTACCCAAAGTGATGGTGGTTTTTTCCTTGACCTATCAGGGCCAAGCATTTGTCCAGACTGTTGGTCAGGAGACCACAGGAGCCACAAGATTCTGTTCAGAGGAGTTGAGTGCTTGTTCAGATTCAGTTTAGATGTAGTGTAATATAATATAGTATAATAAAGTAATTAATTAGCCTTCTGATACCAATGGAGTCCTCCTCATCATTCCCCCCTGCCATGGGGGTCACTTTGAGCGCTCCAGGCAGGGCAGGAGGGTGGATTTGTCCTGCTGGGACAGGGAACAAAGGCAGGGTGGGCTCGGGGTGCAGCCTGGCACAGCTCGGGGCTCTGGCACAGCTCAGAGGAGCTGCAGAGCCAGCCCCAGGTGAGATGGGACAGTGGGGGCAGCTCTGCAGCCACAGCAAGGGTGGAACTGCTCTGGAGTGTTGAAACAGGCAAACAGAGCTGGTGATGTGCTGAGCTGAATCCTCACTGGAGCTTTCCAAGCACTTTTTGTTCTCTGTATAAGGTATTTCATAAAATGCCCGATTTTGAGGATGAATGAGGATTGTCCTCATGCTGAGAAAAGACCCAGTGGTTCATCTTTGAGCATTGTCTGAGATTTTCAGCTGAATCAATTGAGTGCTGCTTGGGCTTGAACTGAGCTGAACAGAAACTTTGTCCTGGACTGCTTTGTATATGAATTAAAAAGTTCTGGTTTACAGTAACCCCTTCAGAGTAAAATTATATTCTCCTTAGACTGACAGGTTTAGAATTGTGGCCATAAAACCAAATTGCAGTTAAGGAGTTTTGCATCCATAGAATGCAAAACTAATGCAAAATCCATAGAAAGACCTGGGTTATTTTATGTTGATTTATTTTACCCATTTGACTGTGGCTTTGTACTTGTAAAATCCATCTATTGATGTCTTATTCAAGGGAAGTAACATGGAAAATATTTTTTTTCTCTGCTGCCACTTATTATCTAGATAATCTACCTGCTGAGCAGAGTTATACAGAGCAATTCTTACAAGAGACCAGTGGAGTCCTGGCCTGGGAGAGCTGCAGAATGTGATGTGATCCACGAGGGGCTGCTGGATTTACAAGAGAACGCCTTAACCTCCACTGAATGGGTGAAGTATGAGCTCTGGATTTCCTTAAAACTTCTGATAGATGCATTTAGATTTGAATGTTCTGATAATAACTTCATTATTTAGTCAGTTTTTTAAAGTCTAAAGGTAGATGCCCAGTCAGCATGAGAGGGAAGCACTGCAATGAGCTGTCAGGGCAGTAGTGGTACCCAAAAAACCAAAGTTGTGAGCTGGAGCCTGCTGAGATCATTGGCAGTACAAATCTCTAATGGTGATGGCACTCAGAACAAATTTGATGCTGGGACTTTGTTTCTCTCTTGACTTTTCCCTCCACTCTCAGTAACCCAGTGGTTTTCCATGGTTTGCTCCCCATTCTGCCAACAAACCTGAGACAGCTCCTAAAACCTGGAAATTTCTTAAACCATCAAAGGAGAGAGAGGAAAAAAATTCTGTCTAGCTAATGAAAAAAAATTCACATTGTAATTATCTGCACAGGGTAATTATCTCAAAAGACTTCACACTTCACAGAAAATGATTTTAATTGCTTTTAAAAGGCTGCCACTGTATGTGTTGTAAACACTATCCTCAAGTGTGTCCAGGATTTGTTACCTTGCAACACTGAACAGGTTTGTTAACAAACAAAAATTGATTTCTACTTATCTTCAAACCCCTTTTTGTTTTCTTCTTGATGTTAATCCTCTCTCTTCCTCCTTTTTTTTTTTTTTTTGGTAAAGTAAGTGATGGTGGGAGCACCTGCAGATCCGATTAAACCATAAGTCCCCACTGGAAGAAAGGAGAGATCAATAGCACTGCCAGCTCCATTAAACAATTCTTATCACTTTGACTGCTTGTATGGGAATTGATGCAATTTTTATTTTATGTTTAATTTGTTCTGGAGCAGCTAAACTTACTTAAATTCTTCACAGAACACCTTAATCAACCAGCCACACCTTGAAGAGAGAGTGGCAGGAGAGTTTTGTAGAACTGACAGAATGATAAAGAAAGGCAGAAACCCTCCAGAAAAAGGAGAAGGCAAAATGTTAAATAAGAATAAACCCACAGTAAAGCCCAAACTCTTTGTTAAAAAGAGCAGGGCAGAATTCCAGAGGAGAGGCTGAAGCACAGGACTCTGCTGGAATGGAAGCTCTCTATGCTCAGGCCATTTCCTCCAGGATTAATTATAATTTAAAGAACTTTTTCCCCCAAATTTTGGCAGAGTCACTTGTGCTGGAAGCCCTCGAGAGCAGAATATTTTAACCCATTCCTTCCTGGGAATGAGGGGGTCCAGGATGAGCTGCCATGCAGTAACAGGATTTCCAGGAGAGGGATATTGGGCTGGATGATCAGGAACTAAATTTGGTGATTTGTTTATAGCCTGGTGGAGTGAAACCTGGAAGACACACAAACTCTGGGGCCTTATGCACTGCTCAGTCACAGATGAATTCCTTTAAAAACTCAGAGTCCCAAAGATCCACTACCCCAAATAAACAAGAGGAGTAAATGGAGAGGGAGGGAGAGAGCATGGCTGAAAAATCAACAGGACTTGGGTCATTCTGAATTGATGGTCAGATTTAATTTTAGCTCTCACTGGGCATGGCAAGCTGTTCAGATTTTATGTCACACTTTATTTGGGTGTCAGATGAAAGCAAGAAACTCTCAGATAAGAACACCTCAAAGATTTTATGCTCTGCTGTTGATATTTGTGACCGTTCCATGGAGGATGCTGTAAAAACGTGGAGATTTACTGGCATTGGAAGGTGCTTTAACAAGGGCCAGGCTGTGCAGAGAAGACACCAATGGGCTGTGTGTGCATCCCTTGTCCCTCAGGTGCCTGGCAGAGCTGCGGGAAGGAGAGCTGACCCTGTACAGCCTGGGGGACAGGAGCCCTGCAGCCACCATTGCCCTGGCAGCTGGCAGCCTGGGGCTCGGCAGGGACAGCGCCTGCAGCTCCTTCTCCCTGCACACCAGGGACCAGCACTACCTGTGAGTACAGCTGTGCAAACAGGCTGGTACAGCACAGCTGGGCCTGCATTTCCCTCCACAGAGCAAAGCAAGGCACTGATTCCCAAGGATGTTTGCTGGGAATCGCAGTGATGAGCCTCAGAGAAAGAAAAAACAATTTTTATTTCATTTGCTGCCCCTGGGTTTGTGCCAAAGTAGAATGCAATATGGAGATTGTTCACCCAGAGTGATGGGGTTTTGTTTCTTTGAGCAATCTCTGCCAGCTGTCTCCTATGGGTCAGGAGACAGTCATGAGACCTGGTTGAGTTGAGTGCTTGTGTAGGTTCAGTTTAGATGTAGTGTAATATAATATAGAATAATATAGTATAATTCTTATCTCATATTTGGAAATAGATATATATATATATAATATTATTTGGTATATATTACTGCTCCTGTGTTTGTGCCAACTAGAATGCTATATGGAGATTGTCCACCCAAAGTGATGGGGTTTTGTTTCCTTGGCCTGTCAGGGCCAAGTCCATCTCCAGACTGTGGGTCAGCAGACAGCCACAAGATTCTGTTCAGAGGAGTTGAGTGCTTGTTCAGATTCAGTTTAGATGTAGGGTAATAGAATACAGAATAATATAGTATAATAAAGTAATAATTAGCTTTCTGGTATCAGTGGAGTCCTCCTCATCATTCCTCCCTTCCACGGGCATTGCTTTGAATACTCTACAGAGATGCTGCACACAAGCTCAGGCAGCCCAGGATGGCCCAGAGTAAAAGAACTGCCCTGGAGGAACGAGGCCACCAGAATCACCTGGGTCACCCTGTGCTGGGCAGGATGCTGTTCACTCTTGCTGCTGTTTCTGGATGATTTTTTCCCTTGCAGGCTGCGGATCCCGCTGAGCGTGCAGAGCAGCAGCCCCGAGGCTGCGGGCCGGCTGCACAGCGAGTGGCTGTCCCTGCTGGAGCGGCACTGCCAGCCCGGCAGCGCTGCCACCCTGCAGGGCTCTGCGGGATGCAGCCCCCCCGAAGCTGACTATGAGGAGTGTGTGGTGCCCCTGAGCGAGCAGAGAGACGAGACTGCCCACTTTGGAGGGGGCTCTGCAAGGAGCAGCCTGAGCAAGCCTGCAGAGCCTGCAGAGGGACAGGCGGCCCCAGCAGCAGCTCTGCCACCTGCCCTGGGCAGGGCTCAGGTGCCACCTGCCCCACCTGCCCTGCCACAGCCCTGCAGCGTCCCTCCAGCAGCCAAGAGAACCAAAGCCTTCCACTGGGATCTCGTTCCTTGTGACAAGGTGAGGATGGAACTGAGGGCAGCTGTTGCCCTGGTTTTTTAAGATTTTCTAAGCCTTCTGATGTTGACATTCTTGTAGCGAACTTTCTCACACACTTTCTGTAAATAACTCATTGTTTTGCATTCTTTTATGGAGTAGGAGAAAGTTGATGGACTGTTGATCTGTCCAGTGTCATTGGAGAGGTGGCACTGTCACCCTCCAATCCACTGTCACTTTTGGAAAACTATAAATGTTAGAGTCAAAAAATAAACTTCTCTTTTTTCCCTTCACCTTGAGAACAGTGGTGTGCTTGTGTTCTTTTGTGTCTTACAGCAACACAAACCCTCTGCAGCTCAGCACAGCCTGTCCTGCCCCACACTCACCAGCAACCCTGCCAGGACTCTGCTACTGCACACCTTTCATACCTCACCTTGAGACTTCAGTCCCCCAGTGCTCCCCTGCACTTATCCCAGCTCCAGACACCAAGCACAAAACAATCTGTCTAAAATAAAACACACCAAGAAGCCCCCAGCAGATCATGCGAGGTCAGGCTGGTCACAAGGACCATGACCAAGGGATGACAGTGAGCCAGCACTGCTCTCTCAGAACTTGCCTAGAAAGAAACCTGAGGCATCCACTGGGGAAAGGCCAAGACAAGGATTCTGTGGATTTTTGTGAAGCCATTCTGTGGATTTTTGTGAAGCCATTCTGCTGCCATAAAGTGGAAATGCCAACAGCCTGGCACTTTCTCCAACAACACCCCTCCTGTGTTTCTGATTTTTCCACTCTTCTGAGGGCAGCACAGAGGTGTGAGATCAAATCCCAAATGATCTTATCTCCAATTCAGGCACCCACAGAGGGATCTTCCACTTCTCACCTCTCAGAGCGAGCCCATGAATTCTCACAATTCATTTGGGACAGGTCTGCTCTACCAGGTTCAAGCTGGGTTCACTTGGAATCACTGATCTTTAATATTTACATCACACAGCAGAGCTTGCCAGGGCAGCAAGCTGAGATCACTGGCCACAAAAATGTAATTTATCATGAAAAGCAGGGTGAAGAAGTCATGGAGAACAACCCTTGTTTCTGAAATCATGGAAGGAGAAGGAAAGAAAGGGGATCGTGGCTCTGCTCAGCTCCAGAGGATTTCTCCCTGGCAAAGACAGCAGCTCACTTCAAGGGAGAGGGGAAAGCAGAACTGAAAGGCTGAAATGATTTGGGAGCAGCTGCAGGGCTGTGATGAACAGGCCAGTTCTCAGTCTGTGTGAGCAAACACAGAGATGCCAGTGATGCCAGTGAACCCAGCTTCCAGCTACAGGCACGGGGCTGAGCTCTTGCTGACATTCTCTTGGCCACAGCAGGAGAATGCCTGACTGGGGTCAGCACTCAGCACCACACGGAGGGTTCCTGAGTGGTGAGACAGCTCTACAGTGGGGGACAGGAGAGAAAAAAGAAGGCTTACTTTGGAGAGGCGCTTGTGTGACTTAATCGGAGAGAAAGCATGCAGGAATGAAAAGAGAGAAATTAGGGACAGAAGAAAAAATTACCTGGCAGATCAAGAGAAGGAAAACCCACACACCCAACAGAGAGCACTGTACCCCCTCTTCCTCGTGGAAAGCACCAGGAATTATAGTTCAGCTTTAGCAGTCACTGTGTTGGTAAAATTCTTACTCCTGTGATTTTAATTTTGAGGGTCAGGGTGACACAACTCCTCTCTGTGGTTCCCTGTCACTTTGGTTTTTTAAGATTTTCTAAGCTTTTTAATGTTGACATTCTTGTAGTGAACGTTCTCACACACTTTCTGTAATTAACTCATTGTTTTGCATTCTTTTGTAGAAGAAGAGAAAGTTGATGGACTGTTGGTTTGTCCAGTGTCATTGGAGAGGTGGCACTGGAGGTGGCACTTGTCACCCTCCAATCTACTGTCACTCTTAGAAAACTATAAATGTTGGAGTTAGAAAATAAACTTCTTTTTTCCTTCACCTTGAGAACAGTGGTGTTTGTGCTCATGTTTTTAGTGTCCTACAGCGACAGTTCCCCTTCCCAAGGAGCCCATTTCCCTGGATGTGGCCTCGAGCACAGCGTGCCCTGCATCCTCCTGCCTCCCATCCATGGCTTCCTTTGGGAGCTCAGCGCTGGCAGCCCCGTGCTGAGGGTGTCACCAGCACTGGGACAGGGTTTGTAGGTCACTGCGTGCACAGGAAGCCAGGCTGACCTCAAGGGCAACCTCAGAACGCCAATGATTCAGCTTGAAAAACCCTTTTCCCCCTTCTTTTGAACTCACAGACTGCCCCCAGAGCGGTGAGAGATCAGAATGTGGGGCACTGAGTGCTGTTCCCTCTGCTGAGTGGCCACCAAGGGGAGGGGATGAGGATTTCTTGTCTGTGACACAATCCAGCAATAAATCAGGCAAAGATCTAACAATTCATTTCATACAAGCCATCAGAGTTCTGCCTGTGACATTATTCAGGCTGAAACATCTCACTTCAAAAATCTGGGCAAACACAAGTGCTTCTGACAGCTGACACATCACTGATCTCAGGGTTATAATCAAAGGTTTATTTGGCACCCCAGGCTCTTGTGTGTGTTTTCCCAGGTCCCACTCCTCACACAAAAACCTAGAGACAAACCTGAAATCCTTCATCCCTGCACAGCAAAGACAAGGCTGTTTCTAATATCATCCAAAGACACAAAACCTACCTGGGGAAAATATCAGCTACCCTGGGCAAGCCAGCCATAACACTGCAGCCATGGAAGGGACGGGCAGAGAGTGGGAAAAGTGATTCTGTGCAATTTGAACTGATCTCAGAGGGCTTGGATAGGACTGGGGAAATGCACAGGCCCTTCACAGGGGAAACCTTGTTTATTTCATGATAAAAAGTAATTGCAACAGCTGATTTTCAAGGTGTGTTGAAAACGCCTGGTAGAGGGGTTTTTCCACAGAGCCTGCCAAGGAACAGGACCTCGAGAGAAAGGACCTAGAGAAAGGACCTTTCCTCGAGACCTTTCCTAGAGAAAGCAGGACCTAGAGAAAGGACCTTTCCTTGAGAGAAAGGACCTAGAGAAAACAGGACCTAGAGAGAAAGGACCTAGAGAGAAAGGAGCTAGAGTGAAAGGACCTTGAGAAAAGGACCGAGAGAAAAGGACCTAGAGAAAACAGGACTTAGAGAGAAAGGACCTAGAGAAAGGACCTTTCCTCAAGAGAAAGGACCTAGAGAAAACAGGACCTAGACAAAGGACCTTTCCTCGACAGAAAGGACCTAGAGAAAACAGGACCTTGAGAGAAAGGATCTAGAGAGAAAGGACCTAGAGAAAGAACCTTTCCTCGAGAGAAAGGACCTAGAGAAAGGACCTAGAGAAAACAGAACCTAGAGAGAAAGGACCTAGAGAAAGGACCTAGAGAAAGGACCTAGAGAAAGGACCTAGAGAAAGGACCTTTCCTCGAGAGAAAGGACCTAGAGAAAACAGGACCTAGAGAAAGCTGTAGCCTCAGAGCTGTGCTGAGCCTGACCGAGGTGAAGGACTCTGAGGTAGGAGAACCTTCAGAAACCCCATGTGGGAAGAGGGAGGGAACCAGCCAGAGAAGAAGGCGGCAGAGGACAAAGCCAACGCGGCGGATCCCGGCACCGCGTCCACGCGGCCCCGCGGCCCCGCGCTCACCCTCACCTTGGAGTTCTTGGCCCCGCTGCGGCCTGACTGGGAGGAGCAGCTCCTCTGGACGCCCTGCTCCGGCGTGGACGGCGACTTGTCCGAGGAGTGGTCGGAGCCCTTCTCCACCATGGCGTCCCCCGGCGCGTCCTGCGGCGTGGGCGAGCGCGAGCGTTTGCGGAGGATCGGCGAGCAGGCGGGCGTGCTGCGGTTGGAGTTACTGGCGGTACTGCGGGGAGGGCACAGAGCAGGGTTAGAGCATCCCCGAGCTGAAACAGCCCGAGCTGGGCAGCAGCCACAGCGCAGAGCTGCTTCCTGAGCTGTCAGAGCAGCACGCCTCGCGCCCCCCGTGGATTTAGGCACTTCTGCTTTACCAGAGGAACTGCTGGCAGTGCCTTTCTCCAACCACCCTCCCAGCCCTCAGACCACAGAGCAATGCCCACCAGAAGGAACTCGTTGGCTCCTGGAGTTTCAAACGATCTGAGCTGAGGAAAATCAAGTGTGCACTGAAGAATGAGAGAGGTGTCAGCGTGTGCTCAATACAGCCTCGCTCTGCCCCTCCTTTGTTAGCGCAGCTCTTCTTAACAGGATGCACGAAAATGGGGTCACACCTTTCAGAAAACACCCCATCAAAGAGCATCAGAAACCCCTGGGCTCTGGGAGGGGAGTCATGATGACATGCAATGCAGCATTTCCTGTACAGAGCCATCCTTTCCCACACCAACTAGAGCTGGGCATGGAAACGGTTTGCTGTGACCCAAAAGCCTCTGTGATTACAAAAAAAAAATTAAAAATTAAGTTCCTTTTTCACAATGGGAAAAGCAAGGCCTTTCAGAGTTTTACAGAAATTATGAGGGGAATGAAATTTCTCCTTCCTCAGCAAATGCCCCAGTACATAGACCAGCAAGCCAGTAATGCACAAACTAACACAGAACAGGAAAACTCAGATTTCCTCACTGCTCCTTCTCTTTTGATGCCTCTCCTTCCTGCCAGACTCTTCAAAATCCCACACACTACCCCCATTTTTCCCTCCGTCACTCATTTCCTTCAGGAGTCAAATCTATTTCTGACCAGCCCAGACATCCTCAAGGCTTCTCCAGCTGTGCTGCCCGAGTCAGCAGGTTACAGAGGAGCCTGGTGCAAGGCCTGGAGCTGTGCTGACTTCTTCAGGAGCCTGTTTTCTCATGAGCAACACCAAACATCTGACAGCACAGGCAGCAGGGGAAGGATGGAGGAATTACAGCTGCAAGGGACTGAATTAAATAAGTTGTTACACTCAGACTCAAAAGGGCTGTGATTCAAGCCAAATTGCACACAGCAATCACAATAATGCTCAGCAATGTACTCCAAAAGGATCATTTCCTCCCTGAAAACCTAGAGGAGCTGAACACATGCCTGAGGTTTCATTAATTCCCAGATAAAAACCATATCCATCTCTCCTTACCTCTGAAGATGCCAAAACCATTTTACAAGCATTAGTTAGATACAAGCAGCCAGTGTAACACACTCCCCAGGTTTGGCTTGGTTTGGTTTTGGATGAACTGCTCTTGTAAATTCTCCTTTATTTGCTCACTGCTTGTGTCAATGCACAAGTGATGAAATTTTCCCTGAGCAGCCTGCAGGAAGCACCCAGCCAAGCTGCTTATGCAAACAGGGCCAGAATCAGATTTCCTAGGAGCTGGCACAGGGCAGTCTGTGAGTGGAGCCTCCCAGGAGCTCCTGAGAAGATGTTTTCACCCCTAGAAAGTGCAGAATTTCATTTCAGGCTTGAAATGAAAATGGGGGTGCAAAATGTTCTGTAGGCAGGAAGGTGGTTCAAGTTGAACTCTGCTCTGTTGCCTATTTCTACCCAGTAGGGTGAGAAATATAGAGCAATAAAAACCTGTTCAAACATCACCCAAACCGCAAGGCAGCTCCAGTGCAGAGCAATCCCCCTTGGCTTGGGGCTGTCCACCAGGAGCAATGGCACATCCACAAAGGAAATATTGTCACATCATCTTGTCCTGTGCCCTCCCTTTCCCTGGCCAAGGCACAGGAATATTGAATGCTAAACCAGTGCAGCAATAACTGCAGCAATATTCAAGATTTAATCCCCCCCAAATAATAACTGAAGGAAAACACAAATCAAAAAATGATCTGGACCATTCTCCCAGCAGCTCTGCCTGCCACAGTTCAGGTATAACATGAAGCAAAATTATCAGGGATTTCTTAGTTTACTGAACTATTAAAAAGCATCAGGTTCCTTCACAGATTTTCAGCTGATCCAGTCAAAATGGTGTTTCACCTGGTCTGTGCCCCTGCTAAACTCAATTTTAGCAGCCCAGCAGAGCTAGATTGGTGACTCCAAATTCATCAGCAGCAGTCCCAGAGATGGAATTGGTTCTGAACTGATGGAATTGGTTCTGAATTGCCATTTTTACAAACTGCAGAAAAAGCAGACTTCTAGCTAAAACCTCTGAATTCTGAGGCTGTGTTGGTCCTGCTTGTTGTTGAGGCAACACAAACTGGTTTATGTGAGAGGTCCCCAAAAACACAAGGCAAGAATTTGAAGCCACTGTCCCTGACCAGCACATCACTGGCTAAACCCATGTCAACACATGGATTAATTTTTCCTCCACAGCTCTACAAAACCTGAGTTTACCACACACAACCTCTGTCTCATTTTCGCTTCGTGCGAGTTCAGTTTCACTTTGAGCTTGAGTTTAGAGCAGCTCTGTAAAGACCAAAAAAAGCCAAATTCAGCCCAGCCTCTGTTTGCTTTCATTTTGCACTTGGGAGATTTTGCTGCTGCTCAATGAAAGCTCAGAATGAGCAGCTCAAAACCAGGGTACAGCTGCCATAGCGTGCAGGTGAAACTCAAGATGAAAAATGCTGGAAAGTTTGGTGCTATTTTAGTCTTTTTAAGGTCTTACAGGTGGGTTTTTAGTCACAGCCCAGCACTGCTGCTGCACAGGAGCAGCACCAGCTTAGATGTTTTAGATAATTTAGATGCATTCAGATCATTGCTTAGAGCTGGTATTTTTATTTTTGCCCAGCTCACACACTGCCATAGCCACAATTTTTGGTGCCAGCTCTGCCAAGCACAACCTTGGGCAGATTCTGTCTTTCAAGCTTATTTTTAAGTTTAAAAAATTAAATCCATCCACAAATATTGTGTTAGGTGTGTGTGGATTCTCATCTTTGCAGAAATAGGAGGGGAAAACAACATTAGGGGCTCCTTCTTTGGCTCTCCCTGCAGTCAGTGGCACAAATATCAAACCCAGGAGGGTTGAATTTCCCAATAATTGGGAAAAGCTGAATATTTCTCACATGAAGGACTTGTTTCAAGCTCGTTTTTTAGTTTAAAAAATTAAATCCATCCACATCTATCACATTAGGGGAGTGTGGATTCTCACTTCTGCAGAAATAGGGGGGAAAAATAACACCAAGGGCTCCTTCTTTGGCTCTCCCTGCAGTCAGTGGCACAAATATCAAACCCAGAAGGGCTGAATTCCCCTCCTATTTTCTGATAACTGGGAAAAGCTGAATATTTCTCACATGAAGGACTCATTTCAAGCTCGTTTCTTAGTTTAAAAAATTAAATCCATTCACAAATATCGTGTTAGGTGTGTGTGGATTCTCACCTTTACAGAAATAGCATCAAAAATAATAATACAAAAATAACAAATACAAAAATAATAATACAAAAATAACATCAAGGGCTCCTTCTTTGGCTCTCCCTGCAGTCAGTGGCACAAATATCAAACCCAGGAGGGTTGAATTTCCCGATAATTGGGAAAAGTTGAATATTTTTCACATGAAGGACTGCACAGACAGAGAAAATGAGGGGTCTGTTGGCTGATGCCAGCGAGGATGGGCACAGAGAGCACAGGGCTGCCCCTGCCCCGAGCCCCTCAGAGCTCTCCCTGCTCCTGCTCCTTCCCTGCAGTTTGAATCCAGCCCAAGCCCGGCCATGACGAACGCTTTCTGCAGTTGCCATGGCGACCGAGGCCTGCAATTGAACCAGGAATCCACGCCTGAAATGCCAAAACGGCCCTGACCCACTTTGAAAAAAAAATAATTGTAATAAATAACGCTTTAGAGACCTAATTGCCCAGAGTGCATTCAGGGCCTCACGTCCCCCTGCAGAGCGGCCTTCAGTGGGTGAGACAGATTAAGTGAGGGACAGAACACAAACAAGCCCACCTAAGCAGCAGCCCCTTTGCTCTGAGGTGAAAACCTCTGCACAGAGCATTTGAAAGCACAGAAGGCTGGGTTTGTCTTCTTGCTTTATGTCCTTGCTGTCCCTAAAGGAAAAAACCTCATCAAAATACCATCAGCAAGTGTGGGGTGGGTAGGAAGGGGCCAAACTGTGCTCAGATGTGGAGGAAAAGCACCAATATCTGCAGCAGTGTAGCAAAGAATCTGCAGCCTGCCAGGATCTTGGAGTTGGAGAGGGGTTTTAGCAGAAATTGTAGTGATAGGATGAGGAGTAATAGATTCAGACTGAAAGAGGGGAAATTTAAGCTGGATAAATGGAAGAAATTGCTCCCTGTGAAGGTGGGGAGGCCCCGGCAGAGGTGCCCAGAGAAGCTGGGGCTGCTCCATCCCTGGAATTCCAAAGATGGGGCTTGGAACAGCCTGGGATAGTGGAAGGTGTCCCTGTCCATGGGACATATGATGTTTAAGGGCCTTTATAACCGAAATCATTCTGGGATTCTACAAGTTTTCCTTCAGCTGATGAAAAAGAACATTTGGCAATGCACGGACCAGTCCCTGAGACACCAGGGGAGACACAGAAAGGCCAAATTTCCTCCTCTAACAGAATATCCCCTGTAAGGATCTGAACGAGGTGATGAACACTGCTGTCACTTTGGGAAAGGCATTCCAGAAGATAAGCTTCGTGTTCTTAAAACCATAAAGGAACTCTTTATAAAGTTTTCATAGAGAACTCCACGAGGAACCTGCCCTTGCTGCAGTCTGGTAAATGAATCCTGCACGAATGACACCCAAGCATCCTGCAGTGACACCACAGCCTGTCCATCCAGCAGCTCTGAAATCACAGCCATCCCTGCGACTGACACAAGCAGTTCCTCCCCAAATGTGCCCCCGGAGCCAGCAGCCATCTCCACAGGGCACTGTCACACACCTGTGACACAGCTCAGCACAGCAGATCCCTCTGGCTCTGCCACTTGCAGGATGTGAGTTAGAATTCGGCCACAAGGACCAAAGAATTTTGCAACTAGAGCAGCTGAGCTAAACAAGCAGCAGCCTCAGGTACTCAGCTGTGGCCACCAGCAGCTTCTCAGGGGCAGAACACCACCCACAGCATTCCCTGCAGTGCATTTCTCAGCCCCTTGGATTCCCTCAAGCAAGTCCTGATCTGGAAAGCTTAAAGACCTCCAAGTCTTCCCTCAGCTCTCAAAAGAATTTGCTTTCCAAGAGTCATCCTGCAGTTACTCACTCCTCCCTGCAGCACCGAGCTGGTAACGAGCTCTGCCAGGCCCAGAATTGGGGTTTGTGCTGCAATTTCAGCTCAGCTCTGGAAGTGCTGAGCAAAAAGTCCCCAAACCAGCAGAAATGCACAGATTGAAGCACATATTGAACTCTCTGTGTCTGAAATCCACGGGCTGTGCAAAGCCAAGCCTGTGCCTGCACTTTGCTGAGCCACACCAGAGGAGACCCTCGAGGGCAGCACAGAACTGTGCTGATAGTCTGGAAAAGAGCAGAAAGGTCAAGAAGGCACCTCAGGCCTGGCTGTGGCACTGAAAAGAGTTAATTCTCCTCAGAAGCAGCTATTGGAGGGGTTAATTAGACGCCTACAAAGATACTTCTCTGCCATCAGTGGAAAACGAGGAGATTCAGCAGCTCATTATGCAGCCTCCCGAACAGCAAGCAGATGGTAACAACTTTTGATCACCAACCTACACTCCCTTCAAATTGATAATCCAAGAATGAAAACCTGCACAGATCCTGGAGCAATTCCCTGGGCCCGCCACTGCTCTACAAGCAATAACAAAATGTTATATTTCTATTACATCTCCCAGCAAGAGAGACAAAAGAGAAAGCAGTAAGTCAAAAAAGCAATGACACCTGCAGGGCTGTGCAGAAACCAAGGAGTGTTTCATGACAAGTGCTTTGAAAAGAATCATAAATATAGTCTGCCTTCTGCATGTTTTTTAGCAGAGAAGTCCAGCTTTGTTTAAGATTTATTCTGTCTATTTTGCCATTTCACAGAATGCTGTCCTCCCGTGACATCCAATCACATGTTTACATATTCATGAAATAAAATTAATGCAATTATTATGCCTCAGAGGATTAGCAAATCACTGCAAGCATTAGGGAGGAATTTGCCTTCTGCCCAGAGCCAGCAGGGCGAGGATGGCCAGATGCATTATTAACCATGGCATTGTCCCTGTGGATCACCCGATCCTGGTTACCACTGGAGACAGACAGACCCACGGACAAACGGCCTCATCTCTCACAGAAACCCCCCTCCAAGCCAGCTTGGAAGAAACCTCTCCTTTCCTACTTGGAGTGGCTGCAAAAATCCCGAGGAAAAGCTGGGAAATGTTTCTGAAATGCAACAAGAGAGATCTGAATAATAAATCCAATAACGCACCAGTCACAGCTTGGAAAGGGTCATTAATGTGCAGGGCCATAAATCACACCCTAAACCCCCCCTCAGTCATAAATTATTGTAATTCCACTTGCTCCAAAGGAAGGCAAGCCACGTAAAACAAACTATGATGGATAATAGAAAGAAATCTGGGAGGTAGTGGAGGGGAAACAGCACAAAGTAAGAATTTCACATCCCTCTGCAGGTGACAGACACAGCCCCACCACTGTCACCTGCAGTCACCCACTCTGCAGAGGTACTTCCCCAGGAGGAACAGATCCAGGCTTTGTTTTCCTCCCCTCCCCACCACAAACTCAGCAAGACTTTAATTAACAGCAAGAACTGCAATGTCTGAGGCTGCCATCAACATCACCAAGGCTGGAACTTGGGGCAGAACAGAGCTCTTGTTTAAGAAATAAACAAAACAACAACAGACACTCTTCAACCATCTTTGATGTTGAGGGAAGTTTTGAAAACCTGACAGCTCAAAGGATAAAAATAAAAATCAAAATAAATCCAAGCTGGTTATTTTAATCCTTGTTGTTTCCAAGCTAACATCAGAATCTTTCAGTGCTTTGGGGATGCAATGCTGCTGTCATCTGTGCTTTATTCCAAGGGAGAGTGAGATCAAGCAACAGAGCTAGTGCTGAACACCCAGGCCCACTTTTGGGTGGGGATGTAGGTGTGATACAACTCGCAGATTCCCTCCAGAAGAGCTGAGGCACATTTTTCCCTGCTCTAACTCCAGCAAGGCTTCATGGGCTCTATCCCCAGCCCAGCACTGTCCCCCTGAGCACACCCCAGCCGTGTCCAGGGCTCACAAAGCCCGGCGGGAGTGAGCCCGAGGAAGGCTCCGGGAAGGCTGGGAGCAGCCCGCAGGCAGCGGGGGCGGGCAGGGACATTGTGCAGCAGGAGCAGGAGACAAAGCTGGAGCTCTGCATCGTCCCACTCACTCCCACGGCTCGTCAGCACAGCCCTCACAAGTTAATGGATGGGAGACGTTGTGATCTTCAAGGCTGGGATCAAAGCCGCTTCCCTTTGTTCAGCTCTTGATGTTTCCTCCCGTTACCTTTCTGAAAATAACAAAACAACTTCTGATTGATCCTCTCTGTGCATTATTCCCCCTGCTCTGCTCCAGCCCTGCAGCAGCCCCGAGGTACAACCAGAGAGGGCCAGAGCCCCTCAGTGCAAGAGCCACAAAGTGCCCTTTGTCCTGGGGACCCGGCTCAACCTTGTCCTCGCCCTTTAACAGATTCTCTCCTGCTCCATCCAGGTATTTATCAGTTGGGGGTTCCATCCAGCTCTTTATCACATGGGGGTTTCACCCAGCTCTTCATCAGATGGGGGATTCTCCAAGACAACGCTGGGGGTTCTGAGTTATTGCACTGCTGTGAACGTAAATACATCCCGAAGATTTGAAGTTTCCATCCTACTGAGTCAAAATCACAAGCTGCATCCTAAATCGACCAGCCTCTCCTGCAGATGCATGTGATTTAATGGAGCAAGGGAACAGGAATAGATTCTCTTTTCTGAAGCAGCATTTCCATGATGCACAGGACAATGCCAGCCACCAGCAGTCTAAGAAAAAGCTATTTTTTTAGGGCTTTCAGCAGATTCTCCCTGTCTATGAACACACACAGCGCAATGAATCCTCACTTCCTACTGCTCTCCCTTGCCAAAAAATATTTAAAAAAAACAAAGCCACCTATATAGACTCTGGAGCAGAGCCTGAAAAAGCGGCACAAACCAAATCCTGCCTCTCCCCATCAGTGCAAACACACGAACACCGGCAGAGGAAGGCAGAGCGGAACCACGAGCCCTTGTAGAGGCAGGAGAGCACATGGGCAAACAAATCCAACCATATTCCTGCAGCAGCAGCAGCTCCGTGACGCATCCAACCCCGACCCCTCCTGCCTCCCCCTTTCTTTCCCCGGACCCAGATGTTCCGGCAGGAATAAGTGTCCCTGTGGGAATGGGGGGTGGGGGACACAGCAGGGCGTGAAGAGGAAACCAGGAGGGGTGAGGGGAATGAAAGCTGGGGGGGAAAAAAATAAAGAAGAAAGAAAGAAAAAAAACAGAACCCAAACAATCGGATTTGCCCATTGTTTGGAACAATCGAAAAGGCTGTTTTAGCAATTCCGCCCTGCAGGAGAGGCAGGGCACGTGCGCGGGGGGGCAGAGAACAAGGAGAAGGAGAAAAAAAATAAAATAAAATGAAAATTAAAGTTAAAAAGGGATCAGCCCGCGGAAAGGAAGAGAAACGACGCATCTCTGCACCATGATGTCACGCCGCCTGCTCTCCAGCCCCCCGAACGCAGAGGAGCAGCAGCAGCAGCAACCAACATGGACTCCAGCTTTAATCTGCCCGGAGAGCGCCTGTGTGCGATGGAGGAGCCGCCAGAGCCGAGCCCTGCGTGTGACACACGTGTGACAGCGACAGCACTGACCTGGCAGCCATTGGGGAGCGTGGAGCGGCTCAGCAGCAGCGGCAGCAGCAGCAGCAGCTAGGCGGAATTCAGCGGGGATCGCCCGGCATTCATGGGGTTCATTCATTCATTCATGCACGGTGCGGCCGGCCGGGAGGGTACTCACCTCCTGCAGCATGGCACGGCCCCCGCCGGGGCTCTCAGGGCCACCGCGGCGCTGCCCCGGCCCCGGCCGTGCCCATGCCCGTCCCCCCGGTGATGCTGCCCGCTGCGGCCGCACACGCTCCGCGCACACGCCTGCGCAGCGCTTTACATAATGCGCCCACCCCTGCCCGCCCCGCTCGCATCGCCCAGCCAAAGAGACCCCCCAAAGGCTGGGAAAAACGGTACGAGTTACAAATCCGACAGGTTGGAAATGTTATGTTTGTCTTCATTTTACAGAATGTGCCCACTCCTGCCTGCTCCGCTCGCATCGCCCCGGCAAGGAGACCCCCAAAGACTTGAAAAAACGCTACGAGTTACAAATCCGACAGGTTGGAAATGTTGTGTTTTACAGAATGTGCCCACTCCGCTCGCATCACCCCGGCAAGGAGACCCCCAAAGGCTTTACAGAGGCTTGAAAAAACGCTACGAGTTACAAATCCGACAGGTTGGAAATGTTGTGTTTTACAGAATGTGCCCACTCCTGCCTGCCCCGCTCGCATCACGCTGGCAGAGAACCCCAAACGCTTTACAAAGGCTGGAAAAATTCTACGAGTTAAAGATCCGACAGGTTGGAAATGTTGTTTGTCCTCACCGCTTTATATAATATGCGCCCACCCCTGCCCGCCCCGCTCGCATCTCCCCGGCAAAGAGACCCCCAGACGCTTTATAAAGGGTTGAACAAACGCTATGAGTTAAAGATCTGACAGGTTGGAAATGTTGTCTTTGCTCTTGTTTT
>JAWWEY010000069.1:12975014-12996167 GCA_035582745.1 Loriotus luctuosus
TTGTTTACATTTTGTTCCTGAGGCCTCTCAGCTTCTCAGGAGGAAAAATCCTAAGGAAAGGATTTTTCATAGAAGATACGTGTGACAATTGTGTGAGCTGCAGGCCCTGGTTAGACACCAGGCACGAGCCAGGAGTGTGTGTGAAACAACACCACGAAAAGGAGAGGATTAAATCATTGTTTCCTATTCTTGCCAAATGTACCTGGGATCTAGCATCTCTGCTGTTCCTTTTCCATGTTTCATGCATTTCTGAGGGCTGATAGCTCAGGTGTGCTGTGCTGTGCTCTGTTGCAGCTCTCCCTGCTGAGGGGCAGGGACCGGGCCTTCACCCTCCTGCACGCCCTGGCCGAGCAGATCCTCTCCCACCAGCCCGAGCTGGCCACCTTCCCCCAGGAGCTGACAGAGTTTGAAGCTGTTCCTGATGGTGAGAGGAGGGGAGGGGGGAAAATAATCAACAAATAAAAGATTAATTCCTTCAACTTCTGTCCTTCTCACTGTATAAATGATATTATCATTATAAATGGCATTATCATGTTTTTCCCCCTCTCTCTCTTTCCTTCCAGCATCCATGAAGGGCCTCAGTGCTGAAGTTGATGGTATGTAAATGTGATTTCTACACTCAGATTTTCATGCACTGTGCAGTCATTTGGAACAGGTTTTCACTGCACCTCTGTAGTTTGTAAAGAGAGTTAAAGGTTCAAAACATTGAGGTGAAGGTGTTGCCATGGAGATGCTTAACCTGCCATGTTACTGTGAGGAATTAAAAAAAGAAAAGAAATACTGAAGTGTGTCCAGGTGGTTTAGAAATGTAAAAATAATGTACTGGCCACGGTAAATAGAGTTTATCATAAAATACAGAAGTTAAGTGGTACAAGTGCTCCATCACAGGGATGGCTGGGAGAGTCCCTGGGAGATGGGAGTGGGAATGCAGCAGGAGAAACCTCCTGGAGTTTAAGAACTTTCTGGAAACAAACTGGTTTCCTTCTGTGAAAAGGACTCCAGCACCAGTGAAGTTGACAAGAGGGGCAGAACAAGGTTGTTCAAATGGAAGATGGATTTTGTGGGATGGATTTTGTGGGATGGATTTTGTGGGATGGATTTTGTAGGATGGATTTTGTAGGATGGATTTTTTGAGGTGGATTTTGTAGGATGAATCTTGTCAGATGGATTTTGTGAGGTGGATTTTGTAGGATGGATTTTGTAGGATGGATTTTATAGGATGGATTTCCATCTCCCCATGGAACAGCCCCATGAGCTGTGAGCTCAGTGGGTTTTACACTGACCCCTTTGAGAGCTGACAGCAGAGTGTCAGTGGGTGGAAATGATGTTTATTCTGTTGAAATCTATCAAAATCTGTGTTTTGTTGGCCACAACTCCAGACCAATATTGCCAATTTCAGCCTTTGGTGACAGGTCTGAATGATGCTCACTCTCACCTTTGGTTTTGCAAACCCTTGAACCCCTTCTGGGCCCTGGGAGCAGCTCGAGGCTCCTTCAGTGTGTTTTATCCTGCTCCAAAAATTCCAATCCACCTTCCAATCCTGGCTGTCGTTTCCATGGCTGATCCCAGTGCTCAGCCTGGGGAAGGGCAGGTTTGTGGCTGCTGCATTACCACCCTCTCAACCTCCCCATTATCCTGCACTTGCAGGGATGTGATCACATTTTTTCCCTGAGAAAATTCCTCTTTCAGGAGCTCTGCCTCCCACCAGGAGCTTAATGCTCCTAGATAAATGTGTTGTAGACCCACGTTCTCCTTTATTTTCCTAAATGAGACAATTGCAGCCCTTTGGACACCTCTTCATGCCGGTGAAATTCCTCATTTTCTGTTCCTTTTGTCAGTTTTAAAAAAAGAGCTGGAGAACCTTATCCACTGCAGGAGGCTCCTCAAACCCAAAGCAAGCAAGGCAACAGCCCAGGAGTCCCAGTTCTGCAAGGAGCTGAAGGTAAATCCACCACAACCTCCTTGTGGGCTGGAGTAAGGGAGGAGTAACCTGGGAGTTAGTGCTGACACCTGGGAATGAGGAGAATTTGAGGGAAAGTGGCTTTTATTCCCTTCTGAGGGAGTCTTGTGCTGTAATCTGCAGTGTGGGAAGGGTTTTCAGGGCTTCTGCACCTCCTGTTTTCCCTTCCCAGGCACTCTGTAGTTTAACCCAATACTTTATCATAATTTTAAATGGTTTTCAGAATTCCAAAAAAAATCTAAAATGTGGGTGTTACAAACAAGGCAAAATGAAGAAATTTTATTTCCAGGCTTGTTTCTAAAGCCCTGTTTCTGCCCCTTAAGCACCTGGAACTGGCAGTGTTTGCTGCACAGGCAAAAAAGCCAAATGTTCTGGAAATCAGGACCTTGTGATGCTTCTCTGGCTCTGCTACTTTGAATGGATTTAGATTTTGTCATTTTGTAATACACTTAAAATTCTCTAATGTTAATGTTTCTTTTTTTTTTTTGTCTTTGATGTCTTAATTCCTGCAAGGGAATGTGTGTGCTTCTCTTTTGTGAAATGTGAAATTTTTATGACATGAAAATTTCACCCTGAATGATTTTGTTTTCACTGCTGTTTAATTCCTGCTTTAATCCTATGCTCCTACAGCAAATTAAGAAGTTTTATTTTATTACAGGATTTAATTCAGAAGTATGAAGGGGATCTCTCCCAGCTGTCAAAAAGATGTGAGGAAATGAAGAAGCTTTATAGCAACGTACTGGTACATATCATATTGAAATGCAATGAAAATAAAGCTGCATTTCTTTTTTAAAAGGGAAGGAATGAGGGGAGAAGAGTGCAAGAAATTCCTACTTGCCTTATATTTACACTGACTGTAGAAAAAGAAAGAAAATTCCATATTTAACAGTGGTCAGAGATGTTAAGGAAAGGGACAGAAGTGCAGTGATAACCTGTGAAACTGGAACCAATATCCTGGTCCTGGGATTGGGACATTTTGTACACATTTAATGAATGGATTCATCTACCAAACTGCAGGGCTAGAAAACTTCAGGATTTGGTGAATTTTCTCCTCTTCAGCTGGAGATCTGTGGTCCAGCCAGAGAGATGAACCCAGGTTACTGAGGTGATTCAGTGACAGCTCCTTAGATCACTTTTATTTGGGATATTTTGGGTCTCAGTTCCCTGGAGGTTTCAGACAGCTCAACGTTTGCTTCTTCCTCCTCTTCCCCTTCTTCTTTTACCTCTTATTCCTCTTCTTTATATTAACAATAGTGGAGGTGTCACCCTGGTTTTTTAAGATTTGCTAGGCCTTCTGATGTTGACACTCTTGTGGTGAACTTTCTCACACACTTTCTGTAAATAACTCATTGTTTTGCATTCCTTTATGGAGGAGGAGAAAGTTGATGGACTGTTGGTTTGTCCAGTGTGACTGGAGAGGTGTCACTGTCACCCTCCAATCCAGGGTCACTTTTGGAAAACTATAAATGTTGGAGTCAGAAAATAAACTTCCCTTTTTTTTCTTCCTTCACCTTGAGAACGGTGGTGTGCTTGTGTTCTTTTGTGTCTGATAGTGACACGGAGGTATTTCACTTTTCTCTGCCCTTTAAATTCCCTTAAGCTCCTGGCTTGGATCACCCAGGTGTGCTGAAATTAAATATTTTTATTTCCATTTGCAGGTGAGGTTTGGGGAGCCTGCAGACCTGGACTCCCAGGAGCTCTTTGGGTGGATCTCCTCCTTCATCAGTGAATTCAGGAAGGCGTGTGCTGAGCTCACACCATGAGAACACACATTTCATGGGGGCTGAGGGAAGGAGGAGCCCAGAAAACAATTTTAATTGTTTTTTTTTCTTTACTGATAAGCAGCACCTTGCCAATCTCACCTGTGCAGCACAACACGTTGATTCTGAGAGACATTCCATTTCAGATGTGTAATTTTATGTGGTATTTAACCTGTAACATCCCAGATCACTGATGAGCCTCTCAATTTTGTGCTTTTGTACCTTGAGATTCCCATATAGTGAAAAAAACCCACTTTTGACCTTTTATAATTTCTCTTTTCAGTCTTTTCCTTTGAATACCCCAGCTTCTCACCCAGTTTTAATTATTATTTTCATTATTCTGTATGGTGATCTAATTTCTAAAGAATGCTTCACACATTTTATAAAGAAATGGGGAGCTGTTACCCACAGAGGAGAATATTTAAACATAATCTTGTTTATTTTGCAATTAAAACATTGCAAACTTGCTATGTAATGAAGAAAATATCTGGCTGAGTGTTTTATTTTGCCTTGTCCCCACGAAACAGGATGAAAAAATAGCACTTTTTATGGCAAATGGCATGTGTTTGCCACAAATGCTACAGAAATTAGTCAATATATAAGATTTGCATTGCAGGAAGAGAAGAATGTCAGAGCAGCAAAACAAAAAACTGTCATGAAGCATCTGAGGAATGGATATGGGAGGAAATTATCCATGGTTTTCAACAGAGGAAATGTTTCTGTTGTGTTTGTTGGCTTTTACATGTTTTTAATGAGAATAATTACCTGGAGCTCAATGAGTGGGAGGAGAAGAGGCCTAGAGTTGCAAAGACAAAACTGTGTGTTTAACATTAAAAGCAGAAAACAGTTGTAAAAGGGCATTGATAAAATTTGGCATTTCCCCTCCCAGGTTGGGAAGCAGTGTGGGCTGAGAGAAAAGTGAAAATTATTTATTTTGGGAAAGTTATCTGATTTATTTTGGGTCTTTTTGCCAAGTGTTTGGGGTTTAATGGAAATGCTGAACACTCTCCCTGCCCTGAGCACTGAGAGGAGCTGGGGCTGAACCCCTGAAAGGTTCAGGTGGCCTCAGCCCTCAGAGACCCCTCTGAGCTGGGATTTAACCCTCTCTGAGCTGGGATTTAACCCTCTCTGAGCTGGGATTGAGCTCTTCTTTGAGCTGGAATTGAACCCCTCTGAGCTGGAATTTAACCCTCTCTGGGCTGGGATTTAACCCTCTCTGAGCTGGGATTGAACCCTCTCTAAACTGGAATTTAACCCTCTCTGAGCTGGAATTTAACCCTCTCTGAGCTGGGATTTAACCCATTTGAGCTGGGATTGAACCCTTTTTTGAGCTGGAATTGATCCCCCCTCTGAGCTGGGATTTAAGCCTCTCTGAGCTGGGATTGATCCCTCTCTAAACTGGAATTTAACCCTCTCTGAGCTGGAATTTAACCCTCTGAGCTGGGATTGAACCCTTCTCTGAGCTGGAATTTAACCCCCTCTGAGCTAGAATTTAACCCTCTCTGAGCTGGGATTTAACCCTCTCTGAGCTGGAATTTCTCCACCTCCAGCATCACCTCTCCAGGTGGGAGCCCAGGAGCTCAGGGACAGAGCCTGGCTGCCCCTGCCCAGAGAATTTCAGGGCTCAGGGTGACCACCAGCACTGCAGGGACACTTGGGCACTGCTGCAAGGTGGGGATGGAAGATTTTTTCCATGAAAAATGTCACATTTGGGCTTCCCAGCTGTCCTGTGCTCCCAGTCACCCTCCTCAGAGGCAAAAGGAATGAAACAGAACCAAAATTGGCACCCCTGAGACTTGTTTTACATCAAAACATGTGCAGAAGCAATCCAGGTGTTTAATTTCACACAAAGCTGGCTGTGTTTGCCTCGGGTCAGCATCAGAGCAGTGATACCCACAGGATGTGCAGCTTCCACCCCTCGTTTCTGCCTGGGAGAGGAAAATTCAATTCCCTTTCAATTCCTTGCAGCCCCATCCCACAGTGCCTGCCCAGAGCATGTGCTGCCCTGTGAGCACCTCTGGCAGCTTTGGATGTGTGTGATTCCAGCTCCAAAACCTGAATTCCCTTCATTTACATGGGAAAACCTGAATTCCCTTCATTTACATGGGACTCATGTCAGATAATCCTGGATCCCAGTGCCATTTCCATGGCATCAGGATCCCTGCATCCCTGAGCAGCAGTCGTGATGCTCATGATAAATTTCATGGTTTTTCAGCTCCAAAATCTCTTTTAACTAAAGATTTTTTCCTTTTTTTTTTTTTTCTCATTACTTTTTCCCCCAAGTCTCTCTTCTCCATTATTCTGTTTAACAGCTGTACTTGTTTTATAGCTCAGCTGGCAAGGCCTCTGCCAATTAAAAATATATCCTGCCCAGTGGTCGATATCTGTGCCTTTGTGTGAACATCCTGGAGCACTAATTAAAAAAAAAAATTAATTAAAATTTTAGAAAAGTACCTTCTTGGCATGAAGTTCTGTCCCCTTCAGAGAGCACAAAGCTTTCCTATGGAGTGGGAGCTGATTCCATTTTCCTAAATAAGCTGCTCCTTCAGTGCCTAGGAACTTGAGCTGATTTATATGTAAAAAATAACTAGACCTTGCTCCCTACCTCATTCTTTATTTCTTAACTTATTTAGCAGAAGGCTGGGGTTTTTCAGCTCTCCTAAATTGTGTTATTTTGTTTTAGTGGCATAGAGAATAATGCTTTTTACACCTCAACATTTATTTGGGATGTTGTAGACAAGCTCCAAGTCTCCCTGTGGAAAATGTCCTTGGATTCCCTCCTCAGCAGGTGATGGTTTTATCCTGCAAAAGTCACTTTGGGGGATGCTGCTCTTTGTGGAAAATATTACTTGAGGAGCAATCTGACCTGCCAGAGCTGCAGCATTTTTACATCTTTAAATGCTTTTTTACATTTTACCTATTTTTTCCTCACAGAGCTGATTTTGGCACATTCTGGAATATGTAATCCTAGTGAAGGTTTTATAAGGAGTTCTGGCCACTGAAATTAGTCTCAGTGTTTGCCTGTGTGGAGCTGTGGGTCAAACCTGCACTGAGATTCCTCTGCTGACAGCTCAGCAGTGTCACAGCCACCAGCTCCAGGAGCACAAGGAGATTTCTTTCCATGGTTTGTTTCCTTCAAATGCTCATTTCTGGCAGGGTGGCAGGAGCAGGGAGGATAATTTCTGTATTTCTGTTCGAATTAATGGCCTTCTGCAGAGCCACCCCTGGGCCTGGGGCTCCCAGGAGAAATCCCTGACTTTATCCAACGTCTCAGGGAATCTGAACCTGCCCCAGGAGATGCTGAAGGATTGGAGCTGGTTCAGGTACAGCTCACTGAGGGGATCTGAGCTCACACAGGGGCACCAGGGCTTTCAGGAATTCACAGATTGAAATACAAATATCTTCCCCAGGGGCAGAATTCTCCCAGGGTTTCCAACCAATGATGCAAAGAGCAGAGATTATCCAGTACTGGAGTCAGTGGAAAAAATTTAACTTCCACAAATGGGCAATTATATCCCAGGGCAGTGGCTGAACTTTGCTTTCCAGTTTTCCTCTTTTTTTTTTCCCTTTTCCTATTTGAACTGCAGGCACCAGGCAGAGTGCTGCTGCTAATTTGTATAAATGAGCAGTAAAATTAAAATCGTGGTCACCTGGAAGGTGTTCTGTGCAGAAAAGCTTTGACATCACTTATGGATGCTGCTTTCTGCTTTGAATTAATGCCTTTCTAATCCAAACCAGTTTTAGAAGGGGGAAATGCTGTTAGATAAGGAGAATAAAAGTGGGGGTTTTGAAAGGGTTTTGGGTGCTCACTGTACAACAACCAAAGCTGGAAGAGTTCTCTGAAAATCCTCCTGTGCTCAAGAAGTTGTTGGCTCAGAAAAAAAACACAAACAGGTTTGAAACTGCTCATCTTAAAGAAGAAAATGTGGAAAACCCCAAACCCAGGGGCTGCTCTGGTGGTGCCTCAAAGAGCTCCTGGACAGATCCTGCCCTGCCTCACTCCCAGAATTTGGGGTGTGGATGTTCAAGGTGCAAGGCTCCATCCCTGCATGAATGGGCTGCCAAAATGCTCACCTGGTAAGTTTTCTCCCCACATTGTTTAGAATGTACTGCAAGCTAAACCAGCTGCTTTATTCCCAGAGTAACAAAGAGCAGGAGGGACTTTGAAAGCTCCAGCTAATTCAGGGATGAACACTTGGTGAAAATAAGATTTTCTTTAGCACTGACTTCACCTCCCAGCATGGTGTGAGGTGTGTGAGCAGCACAGAGGGCTTTGGGAGTACACAGAAATGATTGCAGGCATTGCTAAATGAGCTTTAAGCCTTCCCACTTGCTGCCTGTTTACCCAGGGATGAATTTTGCCCACTGGGGACATTTTATACAATGGCAGTCAGCAGTAATTAAATGAGAGAAAGCCACAAAGTAGCTAAATATTGCTTTAAGCTCCTTTGACAAATGAGACATTTGAAACAAAAGGTTTCAGACGCAGATTTGAAGTCCCTGGATGCAGTTCAGAAATGCTGCAATGTGTTTAGAAACAGAAATCACTGACACTTTTGCATGAGGGTAAATAACTGATGAGCTCTGCTATGGTGATGTCATTTGCTCATAAGCACTGACCTAAAAAACCCCAAAGGTTATTGTCCAGAAAGATCAACTACTGATGAGCAGATTTATACCAAAATTCTTCCTGTAGCTCCTAGAAATTTTCCTGAATGAGCTCTGTAGGACTTGGCCTGAAATAATGCAATTATAAACAGAGATTTGCTCAATTCCAGCCCAGGAACTTTTCTCAGGCAGTAAATAACTCCCAGACAATATCCCAAGTTGCTGTCACCAATGCTCACACCAAATCCTGCCATGCAGAACTGTCTGATCTCTCCTCTGCTGTCAGGAATTGAGCTGATTAGGAAAATCAAACCCCATCCAAATGCTTCATTTGATGGAATTACTGACCTTGCCCTGTGGAAGGACAGCCCTGCTGTGGTGCCCCTGCTCTCCAAGTTCCTCAGTCCAAAGTGCACAAAACTTTGTGGTTCAGGTGTGTAAATCCTTCTTCTGCACTTGTCTCTCCCTTTCTGCAGGAGGAAGGCTGTGCTGACACCCTCACCAAAGGCTGGAATTCATGCAAAAAATAACAGAAATACAATAGTAAACCAATAGTTACATTTTGCTTTATAACAAGTTTTAAAATTTACATTTTGCTTTATAACAAGTTTAAATGTACAAGAGGTGCAAGTTTTAAATGCAAATCCCTGCTTTAAAAGCAGTTAATGTGTGTACTTGGTTTTTTGCCTTAATCCACCTGACTTCTGTTTTTACAGCAGGGTTAAACATGTAAATATTTCTTGTATTTATGTTTATTCAAAATGTATATTGAATATATATATATTGAATATATATATATTCAGTATATATTGATATATATATTCAATATATCTTGAATATATATATTTCAATATATATTGAATATATATATTCAGTATATGTTTTGAATAAACACAAATACAAGAAATATCAAGCTATTTGTGGATAGTTTAGTGAAGACTAATGATGACATTTGCAAACAACTGACTCCTACCTGGGGCCTCAGGGGGAGCAAGAGGAGCTTCCAGGGTCACATTTGGCTCTCACTTTTACACTGATGTAGACCCAGAGCAGAAAAACTGGAATATTCCCAGCCATCCATCAAGAAGTAGGTGCTGCTGCTCCCAGCATCTGCCTGGGAGAGTTTCAAAGCCCAGCATTCACCTGCTGCTGGATCGTGCTCAGCTTTGGTCAGAGAGAAGGTCTGGCTGCTCAGAAATGCTGAATGAAGAGCTCAGGTGCCAGAGCTGTCAGCAGATCTGAGCAGTGCTGCCTTTACACACGCAGCCATCCTGCTGACTCATTTCCTTAATCACCTCCGAAATTCACAGGCAGCTCGAAAATTCCCTTTCCTGAGGAGGCCATCAGAACACAGATTTATCATAGCAGAGTGGCAGGGAAACCAAAGCAGCCCAACAAATACGTGTAGGAAATTGGTTTTTGTTGTTTTCTCTGCTCTGCTGCTGCAGAAAGTTTAAAAAATTCTTGGAGATGGGATGGGCTGAGGTGAGGTGCATTAAAATAGGGAAAGTATAAAAAAGTTTACTTAAAAAACCAAGGAAAATTGGATTTTAGATTAAAATAAAGCAAGGAAAACCTAGGCTTGAATCTGCATCAGTGTAAATTAAAGACCAAAACCTTCTACTCATTGCAGTGTACAGCTGAAGATTTCATTCTATTCCTGCAGGATCTGTTTACATTTTATGCTCCTATAAATGAAGTGAAATTTCCTTTATAAAGCATTTACAGGCTGTTTTTAAGAACCTCATTAGGCTCATTATGCTCATTAGCCAGGTGAGCTTGCCTTGGCTGTGGCCAAGGAGCAATTTGAGCAGCAGAGAGCCCCGAGCCCCCTGTGCTGTGTGGGGTCTCTATGGAGCCCCCAGCCAGCCCAGGAGCTGCAATCCCAGCCTGGGGGGATGCCAGAGCCCAGGGAAAAGCCTGACCACGACCCCAGGTGGGGAATGCCATCAGTATGATGGGATGGAGCCCCCCTGCTCCCCCTCAGCCCCATCTCCTGCTCAGGGTGGGCTCAGCAGAGCCTGGGGGGACCCAGAGGGGCTGGAGGGGCTCATCTCCCTGCAAAAACCTCTCCAGGCTCAGCAAACGAAGGGAAAGATAATTGGGCTGAAGAAGAAAAGCCAGGAGAGGAAGGAGGTTTAGAAAAATTCCAAAGGCCTCCAGGCACAAGCACCAAGCGTGAGAGGAAGGCTGAGGCAGATTATTCCTCCCTTTTGTAAGGCAAATGACTAATTATACCAAGCAGGATGTTCTGTTTCAGAAGAGATTTGGGAGGTTTCATGCAATATGGATAAATTGTATTTAATGCAGGTTTACAAGGCGAGAGGTAAAAGGAAATGTAAATGCAAACGTGGGGTTTTATCCTGTGGCTCTTCCCTCTGTCAGAAAGCTGCCTCGGTGCTGGAAGTCTCCTGTGAAACAGCAAAATTCTCCCAACTGGAGGCAGTTTCAGGCACACAGTGTGTGTCCAGAAAGGGAAAGAAGCTGTGAGCTTAATCTAACTGAATTTCCATTGTTGTGTGCTGTTGCTATTTATTTTACTCATTTTTCTTTCAAAGGAAGAAACACAAAATCCCTGTTAGAGGGAGCTGGATCAATACTGAGGAATTCTTTGTCAGATGAAATAAGAGCAATCATTAACCTTGCTGCTTATGAATTAAATGCAATCTCCACTTTTCAGCTCACCTCTCCCACAGCATCCCCTGCAAACTTCCCTCATTTCCTCAGCAATTAAAGCCCAGCTCAGCCACCCAAAAAAGGATTGTAACAAACAGCCTTGGGGCTCTCTTCCTGCTGTTTGGGTGGGAAAAAGGAGGATGTGTTTCCTGATGTGGATCAGGGACTCTCCAGGCTGCTCCCTTAGGTGTGGATCTGTGGACCAGGGATATCACTGATAGCCCTGATGTCTCTTGGAGCAGCACCTGGAGAAAGTTGATGGCCACAGCCCAGCTCTGCACTGCTCCAGCTGTGGGGTCCCCTGGCCAAATTCCATTTTACAACCCATTTCACTCCAGTGAAAGTCATCAGGAGCTGGAGCTGCTGGGGGAGCCCAGAGGAGGCTCCAGGATGGGCAGAGGGATGGAGCAGCTCTGCTGGCACAGCTGGCATTGCCCACCTGCACAGGAGACCAGGGCTGAGCTCAGGGTGGCCTTGCAGTGAAAGATGGAGAAGCTTTGGGCAGGGATGGAGGGACAGGACATAGGGAATGGCCTCAAACTGGCAGGCAGCAGGGTTAGAATGGATTTTAGGAGGAATATCTATAGAGACACCTGATGTCATTGTCCACAACAGAGCAAAATCAAAACCCAGTTTCTAGAATGATTGTAAAGTTTTTAATCTCTGACAAACCACTGATCTCTCAAAGCCATCAGCAGTTTCAAGTTCCAAATGAAATTTCTGTGCAGATGGAATTATATTTGCTGCTACTTGTGCACTGTTAAAAGGCCAAGGACAGAAGAGGTTTGAAGCAGGGAATGTTGAATAGTGTGGAACTATTTATACAGTTGTATTTACAATAAATATTTTTGCCATGGCTTTGTTTTGTTGGAGCCCTCATGTGCACAGGAGTGAATCTTTTAATCTGCAGATCAAATTTCTACAAGAGGTACACAGCTGTGCTGCAAGTATTTGTTTGATTTCTTGCATTGTTTGATTTCTAGTATTTGTTTCCTTTCCTTGCAGTAAATCCTGCTTCCCTGCTGGACCCTTCCATCCATCTCTGGATGTTGTGTCACTGAGCAAGAGGATATTGATGCATTCCTAAAAACAGAAATACTTTTGCCTCTTGCCTGACCAATGGGATTCCTTAAAATTTGAGTTTGGCCTCCTGAATTTTAGGGAGTTTGATGCTTGCTAAGAATTTTGGCTGCTTTATGGCTTCTCGAAGACTGGCTGAGTCCTGCAGAATTAATGCTTCACCCTCAGCTCTCCACACCAAACACCCACATGCTATTTCAGGCAGACTAGTAATGTGTACTACCATGATTAGCTTAAAATCACACACACAAACTTCTGCATGTAGCAACATCCCTTGCTTGCAGAGTTTAATGGGATTTTCTTTTTTCGGTAAACCTGTTTGACTGAATCTTCTTGCAATCCAGGTCTAATTTTCAAAGTTCCCTTTGCTTTTGCCAAGGCATCCTGGTATCAAATCTCCTCTGTTAACCAGATCCAAAGTCCATCACCTGTCTGGTGTCCTCCAATATTCCAACAGAAACTTCGAGGGGTGGGAGCTGGGCAGGTTCGCTGTGACCTCGGCGCTGCCGAGGGGGCGATTTGGGGATTTGTGGATTTGTGCGGGGGAAGAGTGACACAGAGAGAGAGAGAGAGAGGGGAGGGGAGTGCGCAGCTCTGCCGCTGCTGTCAGAGCAGCATCTGGCAGCTTTGGGAAGCTCCCGCTCCCCGCTCCGAGCATCCCGGAGCCGCAGCTGGAATTGGCGGCGGGCATGGCAGCGCCACACGGGCTCATTGCTCCGCCGCTCCTCGTTCCTCCCCCTCAGCAATAATTCACCTGAGGGCTTTGCTTCCCCCCGCCTCCCCTTCTCACGCTCTTTTTTGATGTGGAGAGAGGGGAGGGAAGGGCGCTGTGGGCAGCGCGGATTTCTCTGGGCAGCTTAAAGAGAGCCAGAGGAGAGAAAGAAAGAAAGAAAAGAGGGAAGGGAAAAAAAAAAAAAAAAGAAAAAAAGAAGAAGACGGCATAAAGCGGCGGCGGTGGGAGGAGAGGAGCCGGAGAGGGGCGCGGAGGCTCCGCGGTGGCCGGAGCGGGGCGCGGAGCGGCCGCGGGTGCGCACCATGGGCTGGCGGCTGCTGCTGCTGGCCCTGGCGCTGGGCGGCCGCGTCGCCTCCGCGCAGAACGACACGGAGCCCATCGTGCTGGAGGGCAAGTGCCTGGTGGTGTGCGACTCCAACCCGGCCCCCGACGCCAAGGGCTCGTCCTCCTCCTCGCCGCTGGGCATCTCCGTGCGGGCCGCCAACTCCAAGGTGGCCTTCTCGGCCGTGCGGAGCACCAACCACGAGCCCTCCGAGATGAGCAACAAGACGCGCATCATCTACTTCGACCAGGTGAGCATCCCCCGGGCGGCGCGTCCCCCGCAGCAACAGGTGCCCTTCCCGCATCCCAGAGCCGGGAATCCGCACGGGGAGAGCGGCAGGGCACGGCGAGCTGAGCCTGCGGCTGCGGAGCTTCCCCGAGTGCCCCCGGTGCGGTCCCGGCCCCTCCGCACCTGCGGGAGAAGCGGCACCGAGCGCGGGGTGCCGCGGGGGCAGCGCTCGGTGACACCGGTGCGGTGACATCGCCCCGAGGGGCCGGGACAGGGGGCTCAGGGCAGCCTATGTAGGATTTAGATTTTGGGTGGGTGCCGCGGGGACAGCGCTCGGTGACACCGGTGCGGTGACATCGCCCCGAGGGGCTGGGACAGGGGGCTCAGTGCACCTGGGTAGGGTTTAGATGGTTTGTGCAGCTTCTGAGAGAGGAAGGAGAGAGAATTCTAAGGGAAAACCCTTTAACTTTCCCGGCACAATTGACGGTCCAGCTCAGCCCAGCACTGCTATCAACGGGCAGGTACCAGCACACGTTTTAATCCCAGCTCCCGGCGTCATTGAGACTGGTGGCTCTTCTTGTCCCTACACCCTGCCGAGCTGAGCAGTCAACTGTGGTGGCAGCTGGAGCCAGATGTGCCCCACAGCTTAGTGCTGGCACCGAAAATCACCCCAAAACTCCATGGACAGTCCTGGAGGCTTCCAAGGGCTCTGCCTGGTACAAAGGAGCCTGGAAATAACCATTAAAAATCACCCCAAAACTCCCTGGATGGTCCTGGAGGCTTCTGGGGGCTCTGCCTGGCACAAAGAAGACTGGGAATATCCATTAAAAATAAAGCATAATTAGGTGGTAAGGAGCAAAATGCAGTCATTACAGAGGATATATAGCATATGGGTGATGCACTCATCTTGTACGTTCCCCTGTGTCACTTCTCTCTGTTTAATTAAACCCAAATTATCGTTAGTGCTGGTGCAAACAGGTGAGGGCTCCCAGGCAGGCTCTGTGGGCTGTGCCTGGCTGAGCTGGGTTTGGCTCCTGCTCTTCCTGCAGTCCCGGCTCACACCTGGCTCCTTGGGAAGGCAGCGTTGGCTTGGCCACTGCTCTTCAGCCAAAATCCACGTGCCACTCCCAGAATTGGTGTTTTCATGTCTTTTTGGGGAATGGTGAACAAAAAGGACTCTTTAAAACATGTGTGGAAGAAAGGACTTGAGGGGGTGGTGTAGTACCAAGAAATAATTCCCATCTTAGTTTATTTGTAGCAAAGTTGTCCTATAAATACAACTGAATATCCATTTAATGGGTTATTCAAAGTAATTGAGAGAAAATGAATAAACCAGCTTAGATGTAAATTAAATTTTCCATGGCCAAATGGTTTCTAAAGTAAATAGTCTGTATATTTCTTTAGCACTCACTACCTGTACTAATCCCCATGCTGTATTTTTCTGTTTGTAGATCCTTGTAAATGTGGGCAATTTTTTCACGTTGGAGTCTGTCTTTGTATCACCACGGAAAGGAATTTACAGTTTCAATTTCCACGTAATTAAAGTCTACCAGAGTCAAACAATTCAGGTATGTTGATGAGTATGATTATAAAATCTTTATTTAAGTGGTTTGTTTAGGATAGAATATTGACTGAGCACAGGAGCATTTAATATGATTTTAAGGAAAAAGAGCTTTGTTTACAGCAACCTGTGGTTCTGACTTCCTGGCAGTAGAGTCCATTAATTTAAAATGAACAGAAATCAGGCAGGATCCTCATCTCAGATAAATCACCCCAACTTTGCTTCCATGCTATGAATATCTGGGTGACATAAAGCATTCCACAGAACGAATGATCCAAGAGTGAAAGAGAGCTCTGAATTTCCCTGAAATGCTGCTGAAGAGTCGTGTTTTGCACCAGGTTAAACTCACAGTGTGGAGCACAGGAGTTCTGGGTACCAGATTTGAGAGGTTTTGGAACAATTGGTGCCCTGGCATCTGGTGCCAGGTACCTGGTTATGCCCTCAGGGTGCTGAGGATCAAGGTTGGTTATGTCCCTATGGCAATGTCTTCTAGGGAGCCTTTACAGCAATTCAAACTCCTTTTCTCATCACACAATGTATAAAAGGTGTGTGATGTATTAGAGAAAAGGGGCAATTCTGCACTTCTTTAAGTGCTTTTCACAAAGCCTTAAGCGAAACACTGACCTCACAAAAATCTCCACGATGAGCTTTCAATCTGTTTAACGTGCTCAAAAAGTGTTCTTTTCACTCTCTGGCATGCTGAAGGTTGAGTAAGTGTATGTCAGCCCCTTCAGTGGATTTAAAATGCCCATTGCCAAGAGAGATGCCAAGCCTTGGCTTCTGGGAGTCCAGCTCTGGAATTTCACAAACAGGAGCTCAAACCTGGGAGTTTGGGGCTCATGGCAGGGAATGCTCCAGCCTGGTGCATGGCACGAAATCTTTCATGGATGAGAGGTTCTGAGGTGAGGGATGGGTTTGCTTGGCCCCTTTTAGAGCATTCAGTGTGAGACCATCCCCTACAAACCTGTCATGTGCCTTCTGCTGTGATTAAATTCCTGTCAGATGATTCCAGGGGAACCTGATGGAGCAGAAAGAGTGAGAAACCCAAGCCAAGCAATGAGTGAAGCCCTGATGCCCTTTTCCTGTGGGGTAAATGGGGAGGAGAACCAGAAACCATTGCAGTGGATCAAATCTCAGCCACATCCAAGCCCACTAAATCACCTGCAGGCTCCCCTCCCAAGGGATGTTGCTCTGCCCCCACAACATCTGTTAGAGCCATTAAATATCATTAAACTGCAGTTGGTTCCCTGGAGGCACCTGATTAAGTGCATTTCCCAGACAGGTGAATCCCAAATAAATACCAGCCTCTGCTGCCCTGACTTCTGCTGAGCACTAATTTATTCTGTGGTGACTCCCATTAAAATTAATGGGACCATATGCAGGGCCAGCACAGTGGATGTGGGTAAGCATCCCATAATTCACCCCCTGTGACTGCCTCAGAGCTGCCTGGAAAGGAAAAGCAGCAAAGCTGAGAGCTCGCCGTGGGGGAAATGAAAAATGCCTGGATCTGCCCGTTCCCCCAGGCCCTGCCCATCTTTATTGAGAGATGCTGCTTTCAGAGCAGAGGCTGTGCTGGCTTCAGAAATGTTTTATAGGAAAAAATGGAGCCAGTTTATAAAGCTGAAGTTGTTGTAAACTTGAGAAGTAAGCTGCCATCAGTATTGAGAGGCACACACATTTTGTTCCCAGTGAAGTGTGAGCTCCCAGCCCACTGTGGTGCCTCTGACACCACATGTAACATCTCTGGGTGCCCAAATTTCTTGAAAATATATATTTATTTTTCCTGTGTGACTAAATAACCCTTGAGACAGGCAAAGTCAGGCGATGCCTCACTCAGTTGCAGGTCCAGCTCATGAACATCCATGTTCTTGTGCCAAATAAATGTCATTATTAGTTTCAAACCACCCAAAAATCACTGAAGATTGGGTGGTTAATATTCAGGGGCAGTTCCTGATGTTTTGCAGTTAATTGGAGCTTCTCAGGGGCTCTCTTGCAGGTGAATCTGATGCTGAATGGGAAGCCAGTGATCTCTGCTTTCGCTGGGGACAAGGACGTCACCCGTGAGGCCGCCACCAACGGGGTCCTGCTCTACCTGGACAAGGAGGACAAGGTTTACCTGAAGCTGGAGAAAGGAAATCTGGTTGGTGGGTGGCAGTACTCGACATTCTCTGGCTTCCTGGTCTTCCCCCTGTAAAGCTGATTTTCCCGTGGCGTCCATCCCGGTGTGGACTCATCCTTGTTCCATGAAGATCGTTTCTGTCATCATGGAGTGATGGTTCTTTTTTGATTTCTCATGGGTGATTTTGGATCCTCTCCACGGATTCTGGCCCCATCTGAACTACTCAGAAGTTCCACAGAATTTTGTGTGTCCAAATACGATATCTTTGCCCTGAGACTAAAGCAGACAATAAATATCAACGCTTAAGGTTTCAGCCTAGAGCTGCCTGCAAGATTTATTCCAATTTCCCTTCCTGGATTCAGGGAAGAAGTGGATTTTCTTTAACTGTGAAAAGACTGGCACCAAGTCTTTCGTGTAGAAGAGTTTGAGTTCAGACTTCAAGCAAGAGTCAGTGTGTTGCTGCCAAAGAGCTGTGTGTTGGTATATTGGTTGTGTTTGTGCCCTGGGCTGCACTGCCATCATCCATCCCCTGTCCTAGAGAGTCATTCCTGTTTCTGAGGGGCTGACCTGAGCTCTCCTCTCTGTGCTGTGTGTTGGATGGTTCACCCAAATATTTAAGCTCAGTCCCAGCCAAGTCCATGAACCTGAGCGGTGTGGATGTGCTTTGGTTGGGTTTGGAAGGGGTTTCTCTTTTCCACTGATTCCCAAAAGGAAAAGCACATTCCAGCCATTCAGGGTTAAAGGTGGGCATGCAGGCACAGCTGTGCTGAACAGCTCTGCCCTGCAGGACACCTCACACTTGTTCTTCAATTTTAATTAACTTGATTGATAATTACTGCTTTATTCAGCTCCTGAGCGATTCCTTCCTTAGACACAACCACTTTGTCAGCTGGAGATGAGACCCCCCTTGTTTGTATTTCTGTGTATTTTCCAGCCCTTCTGTTGTGTTAAAGGTCCTATCTGGTTTTGCCTTAACTCCACAGGTGTATAAAGTTTTAGATTATTTGTTTAACAAATATGAAAGGCAAATAACTGGTACCTAACTTGGTGCAAAAGCTTCCCAGCTTTTTGTACAGGTCATGTGAATTCATAAACTTATTTATTGTCATATTGTTCCATAATAAAGATTAATATATGTTAGTTGAATTTTTGACATTTGGATTTTGGGAGGATTTTCGCTTCATACTATTTTTTTATTGGATATAATTATTATATGCAAAATGGAAACTTTTGGGATTCACAGAAAATATCCCGGGAGGCAGAAAAGCTGCCATGAGTTAGTTAGTAATCAGAGTGATCTAGAAATAACCTATGCATTTAATTTAAAAACAGAATTTAGGCAGAAATCCTGGCCTCACTGAAGTTGGTGTTGAGAATCACATTGATTCCAAAGGATTTTGGATGAAACCTCTGCTTTAGGTTCTGCCATCAGCATCAAACTCCAGTGCCATCAGAGTGATATATTCAATATTCAGTATTCAATATTCAATAAAATTATTTTCACGTGAGCTGCTAATGAAACCTTCATCCCTCATGCCCCAAATACACTGAACTGATGGATCTTTGTGCCTTGCATATCATGAAGGATGTGATTCTAAGGAAAAAATTTCTGGATATTTGAAAATGTGTGTGGGTGGAAGCATCTGCAGCAGCCTGGGAGCTTCCCTGAGATCCACTCTGGGCTGGGATTTGCTGCTTTTGGGATCTGTTTCCAATTCCTTCCCTTGCTGGCCCAGTGCAGTGTGTCCTGTTGGTGTTGCACTGATTGGAAATCTGATTTATGGCTGCTTGGTGTTTCTTGGGAAGATATCAGGGAATTGGTGGCACAGCTTTGTGCCCAAATTCCTGGTTTCTTCACCCTCCCCACAGGAGACTTTGGGCTGTTTCAGGAGGGTTGGTGGGCACTTTGCACTCCTGTGAGTCAGGTGGGAAGTGATTTTTCACACAGTTTTGTTGCTGTTCTGACCACTGCAGCTGGGGAAGAAGTGGAAGGACCTGGCAAGAAGGTGAATGATTCACATTGCTGAAAAATCTCAAAAAGTTGTGATGACCAATCAAAAATGTGTCACTGCTGTACCCCCAAATGTGTGTATATAAATATATGTATATCTCAACCTGGAATTGCAGATCATAGTTTGCATGATGTTATAAAGAGGTTACTTGTCCTAAGAGTTTATTTCAGATGGGAACATTGGTATTTTGTATAAAATTGGTCAAATCTGCCATCTCTCCCTGCCTATGGATATATCTGTAATGTAAAAGAAATGTTGCTACTGAGACAGAAGAAAAATGGCATTAAAGGTGTCAGTATAATTTCTGAATGATCAAATGTATCTAACTTCTTTAATTTGTGAGCACATGAGCTCTAAAGGCTGCCTGAGCATCCAGCAATAATCCTGAGCTGGCTCAATATTGCTTTGATTGCCCCTCAGCAAAACATTTCTGATTTCTTCAGAGTCATTAATGCTTATTTAAACTTGAGCTGGAGAGACTGGGGAGTTATTCACAGAAAGGATTCATTTTGGTGGAAAAGCTTCTACAACCAGAATTGCCAATTAATTGTTTTGCTGGCTAAAGGAAAGGTTTAAATGGAGCTGCAGTGATCACACAGAGGTGGCCTCTGGGGCCAGGCAGGTCACACTTGAACAGTTAAATAAGAACAAACTGTGGGGTTTAGACACAACTTGAGCTGCCAGATCTTGCCCTCATTTTTATTGTGCTGTCCCACCTCAGCTGTGCCAGCAGGAGCTGCTCCCAGAAGAGAGAGGCTGGAAAATAAAATTCCTTTTCCTTCTGCCTTCCCATGTCCTGCCACAGCATTTTCCTGCTGAGGGGCACCAGCGCAGGAGACACTTCACTTTTCAGGGGTATTTATGATTGCAGGTTTGGTTGGTTGTTTCCAAGAACTCCAGCCCTGCCCTGGGCTGCTCTGTAAGGGTCAGAGCTGACTGTCTGATCCTCTGCAGCTCCAGCAGCCTCTGTGATTTTGGGGAGGGCACAATGCACAACCCTGCCCCTGCTGCACCAGGGGAGCATCCACACCCTCATCCCTCACCCACTCTGCAGGAGCTTTGTGCCTTACAAATGCTGATTGTGCCAGAAAACATTTTAGCCATACACGTGGTAAGGACAAAATTAGGAAGTTACTTTCTGAGAATCAGAGATTTATTTTATTATCAGTGATTTCTCTATGAATGAGAGCAGGACTGTTACTTTTTAAATCTGGTTTATTCCTATTTTATCCATATTTTTTGTGAAACTGAGGGGAAATCCCCTCTCTTTTTTCCTTTTTTTCACTCCTCAGTGATGTAAATGCTGTTTAGAGCCAGCTCTCCCTGCCTGCCTCTGTTCCCCCAGTGCAGAAATCTGCTCTGTCTGTTGGATCCTTGTGCTGTCAGCAATCTGGGCTGCACAAGCCACAAAACTGCAGAGCCCAAAAAAACCCTGCTCAAAAGAACTTGGTGGCAAAAGTATTTTTGAAAAGGCATAGAGGTAGCTTTGACATTTTCACAAGCTCTTTTGTCCCTAAATAAAAAGGAAAAACCAACTTTGAAACACTGAGAAGGAAAATATATTCCCCTTTTTTTTTAACAAGGCTTTATGTGTGGTTACATCATTTTCTAGCAGTGTCTGAGCATTTTATGAGAGTTAATTCAATCACTTTGGCCTTTTTATGGCTCAGCAAGTGCTGCAACCAACTGAGAGAATGGGAACAGCGTTTGGGAAATGATTCCAGGTGCCAACACATCCAATCCTGGTCCTGCTCAGTTTGCTGGATCAGTTCTTTTCCTGAGACGGGACATTTTTTAAATACAAAGGATGATTCTGGAGTAAATGGAATTCTGCTGTATTTTCCCCTTCCATATTTTATCTACATACCATTCCTAGAAAGATGAATGCAGTGGAAGATGCCTGAAGAATTTCCCAATTAGCTGCCAACTCTTTGTTTTAGCCCCCAGAGGAACACCCCTGCACACAGAGCATTTTTACAAACAGGTTTGAGAACAGAGAAATAAATGCAGGGAGCTCTGTGTCCCTTCCCTTCCCTTCCCTTCCCTTCCCTTCCCTTCCCTTCCCTTCCCTTCCCTTCCCTTCCCTTCCCTTCC
>JAWWEY010000069.1:12996267-13007023 GCA_035582745.1 Loriotus luctuosus
CTTCCCTTCCCTTCCCTTCCCTTCCCTTCCCTTCCCTTCCCTTCCCTTCCCTTCCCTTCCCTTCCCTTCCCTCTCCTCCCTGTGGATTTTTAGACAACAAATATTTAAAATCAATATAGAAACACTGATAAACATTTTGCACTTATTGGTACAAATTAACCACCTCAGCTCAGTTACCCAACACTATGAAATTCGGACAACCTTTTACTTTTTTTCCCTTTATTTTCATTAATAAATCTCCCTGGGCACTGAAGGAAGACACTGGAGAGAACTTCAATACCATGAGAATGGAAATAATTCCAGGGAGCAGCTGCAGGGATCAGAGTCAGGGTGGAACTGCTGAGTGCAACCCAGATTTACAGGCAGAGCAGGAGATAACACGAGCTACAGATCTCTGTGGGGACACCTCATCCCTCATTTCTTGGAGAGAAATAAACTCTGGCTCGTTTCTAGAAAACCAAATAATGGAACCATTTGAAGAATGAATACCTAAAGCACAGCAATGCTGAGGAACATCAGGGCTGTGTAAGAAATGAATTCTCCAGCAGCACTGAGTGTTTTACTTTTTGTGCAGTGCTTAAATGGATTTCTACCACAATAACAAAGGCTTCTGGAGGAGATAACTCCAAGCCCATCTATCTCTGCTGCCTTGAATTCAATAGTGGTTAAGTGAGACAGGCTGGGCTTGTTCTGCTGCAAGCCCTGATTCAGTGGGCAGGTTCAGCTGCCAGCTCCTCTTTGTGCACCAATGATTTCCTCAATGAGCAGAAGATGCTTTTCTCAGGTCTCAGGGGCAGCTGAGGGTTTGCAGCTCTGATCAGTGTCAGAACAGGAGCTGTGCTGAGCTCTCAGCTGACTCTGGTGTTCAGGAGCTGGATTGAATATCCTGTGTCGCAGACAACTTTTATGAAAAATCCTTTTTTTAGGGTTTTTCCTCTTGAGAAGCTGAGAGGCCTCAAGAACAAAATGTAAACATTGATTATCTGCTGCTGTGGAATGTAACAGGTGGATTTTTGATTGGCCCATGTTGGATGTTTGTAATTAATGGCCAATGACAATGAGCTGGCTCGGACACAGAGCTGAGCCACAAACCTTTGTTATCATTCTTTCCTATTCTATCCTTAGCCAGCCTTCTGATGAAATCCTTTCTTCTATTCTTTTAGTATAGTTTTAATGTAATATGTATCATAAAATAATAAATCAGCCTTCTGAAACATGGAGTCAGATCCTCATCTCCTCCCTCATCCAAGAACCCCTGTGAGCACTGTCACAATCCTGCACATCCCTCTGGTGGAAAAGGGATGGATTTTTTGTGCTGGTAGGTGTCAGTCCTGCCTCAGACAGGGGGGTGGCTTCAATGAGGTTTCCAGTAATGACAGCAGCCAAGAGAGCAACTGTGAGCACCTCTAAACTCTGCTGATTTGTCAGGAGCTCACCCTGACAGGAGAAATGTCACTGATCTGAGGCTTTGCAGTGAGAGGCTGCTCAGCAGAGCAGGACAAAATGCAGCAAACACGTTTTGTGGAGGAAAAAAAAAAGTGATGGCTCACAATATTTAATTATTTGCTAGGTGTAGGAAAAAAGAGCAAAGCCTGATGTGCAACAGCACCTGCAAAACTTGCTGAAATAACACTCCAAAAATCACAACAGGAGCACATTGTTTAAACAACAAATAAACCAATCAATAAATCTTTAAGCACTGCAGGTTGTGCAGCTTCAGGGGCAAGCCAGGGGTGCCTCTAAGCTGAGTTTTTTCCTATGTAGTAGATCTGAGTTTAAGGTGCCTAAAAGGGCATTGTTGGGGTTTTTTTGAAAAGCTCAGCTAAGAAATTTGCTTTTCATGATGCCCAGGAGGGTCTCCACAAAGTAATAAGTCAGCATCATTTTCTAGCTGCAGCTGATAGCATTTATTGCTAATTCTTTAAAGCCTTCTTTAAAAGAAAACAAGTCTGCAACCTGCATTGCACCCACAGGAATAATCTTTCTTTTCCTCAGTTTGGTAATTCAATTGTGACTTGTAAACTTGTGCAGCCGTAGCAAAAAAAAGAGTCTACAGTCAACTCCAATCTATCTTGAGGAGAGTAAAAAGTGCTTACCAGCACTGGTGTAGTAAATCCTGGCTGCTTTATTAAATAAATGTAGAATTTCACTCAGAAGCCTTAAGGAAGAAGAGCTTTAAAATATCTGAACAATTTAGCACGTTCTGAAGCTGAATAAAGATGGATTGAATTTTGGTGTGAGATAGAAACTGATGACAACCCAAATCCCTCTTGAACAAAGGTGGAAATGTGGCCATTATTGGGTCTTCTGGATGGTGAGAGACAAACCAGAACTGCCTGAGGATCACAGGATTTCTGCCACAGAAAGCAGACTCTAAACAGATCCCAAAAGCTGTTTATAAGGGTAAATCAGCATTATAATGCTTTCCATCATCAGCTCCCAGGAAAGCAGGGCAGGACCCAGCAGGCAGTGGATGGATCTTTAGTCCAGAGCCAAAATCTGAAGTGATTTCATGGATTTGGGGTCACTCCCTCCCCTGTCTGAGCTGTGCATCTGCTCCATTCCTTGTTGCAGCAGCAGCAGGGATTTTCCAGGGGCAGGAAATGCTTTCAGAGGGGATTTGGTGTGCAGGCAGCCAAGCAAACTCCTCTGGCTGGGCTTTGCTCTCAGGGGAGATCCCTGAACTGCAGCTCCGGCTCCAGAGGCAAAATCAGGGTGAACAAACCTTAATATTCATTAAAAAGAAATAAAAACCTGCTGTGTTTTAGCAAGGCAAGGGATGTGACACAAATATTGGAGAATTCCCCAGCTCTGTGCTCATTCCTGGGTTTCTGGAGGCTCCAGAGGAGCTGGGAGCACAGAAATCCATTCCTGCCCTGAGAGAGGAATGTGCTCCAAGTGCTGCCAGCCTGGGGCTGCCCCAGCCCAGAGCTGGGCACTCCCTGGCAAAGGTCAGAGGGAAGAGCAGCAGAACCCACCCACCCTCACCTTGGACAGGAAATTTGCCATAATTTACTTTATTCTGTGCCTTTAAATAGAGCATTGCCAGCCTTGGGGGATTTTTGGAGCAAAATTGACTGAGAGTGTGGATTGCAAATCCAGCAAGTTAAAGTGAGTGTATGAGGTGACAAGAACATCTGCTGCTGGTTTGGGTTGAATATGAGTTTTTGTTGAATGTGACCTCAAGCACGCAAAAGGAAGGAAAATTCTGCTTTACTGCATTGGTCTGGCCAGGACTGATCTGCTCAGCTGATGATCTATGGATCCAACAAATCCTTAAAATGAAAAGTTCTTACCTGATATAGGACACTGCCTCCAGAAAATGACACAAACTGCAGAGGGGTGTGTGAGGAGAGTTGCAAGCTGCAGCCTTGAATTTCAGATTCCCAGGGGTGGAGGAACCGAGCTCGACACACAGAGCCCTAATTCACCCCTGAGATTCCAGTAAAAGTCACATCCAAATGCAAATGGAATTGCTTCTGCAGAAATCCTGGGAGATGATCATGCATATTTCATGCTGGGACCTCAGCTTGGTTCATTCTTGTTCCAGTTCCTGCCTATTTAACACACACTGGAGGTGTCCAGGGCAGGCTGGATGGGGTTTGGAACAGCCTGGGATGCTGGAAGGTGGCAGGGGCTGGATTGAGATGATCTTTAGGCTCCCTTACAACCCAAACCACTCTGGGATTTTCTATGTACAACTTTGCAAAGCTATGGACAACAGAAATCAAATTAACAGCCTGAAAAACATGGCCACAGAGAAACATCTTCTAATGGGATTTTTCCTTTCTAATGGGAAATTTCCTTTCAATTTCCTTTTCAATTCCAATCAATTTCCTTGATGAAAGGAAATTGGTTGTTGACTGTCCATTCTCCAGCCAAAGCAGGGAGGTAAAATTAATCCTGATGAACAAAGTTATACAAAATCAGCACTGAGCTGTCCTAAAGTTCCTCTCACTGCCTCCTGCCAGGGCTTTCTGGATGCCAAGTGCAGGCATGGATAATTCAGCCTGAAATAAATAGATAAACAAAATAAATAAACAGATAAATCATAGATAATAAATAGATAAGCAAAATAAATAAATGTGATAAAGATTTATTTTTATTTAGTAAAATATTTGCCCTACATACTAAAGCCTATCTCCTCCCTGGGTCAGGAGTGGGGACAAAGAGCAGAGAAAAGAGAGAGTTTGAGTTCAGGGCTACTCCCACGTATCTGGAGTAAGAAGTGAGTAAAGGCAGCTTAGGAACGACCCCACTGATTTATGGGAAGAGATCTTTTCTTATTTGAGAGGGGTTGGAAGTGCTGAGAGCACAGGGAGACCACGTGTGACAGGAACAGGCAGTGCTGGGGTGATGTGAGCAGCAATTTTAGAGGAAAAACAGAAATCCAGCATTGGATCATCCTCTGCCTGCAGCCAGGATCAAAACAGTCAAAATAGAAGAATAAAAGTAGAAAAATAACATTTCAGGGCAAGCCACTAACAGCCTGTGTCAGGAGCAGCTCGGGGTTGTTCCTCTAAGAGCCTCTGGTGGAATCCAGACTGCTCAGGATCTTCAGCCACTGAAAAATAAAAAATTCTACTGAAAAATAGCAGCCAGAGAGTCTGGAAATCTGAGCCCTTTGTTCAGTTAATGCTGAATTCCCTCCTCTCCTCTCCCTCTTTTCACCCTCACCACAGATCAGGTCTCCAGGATTCTGTTTCCTGTTTCCATTTGGGTTTCAATCGCCCAATCTGGGTTAAAATCACCCAATTCCTGGTGCTGGATGAAGCAGCAACATCTGGCAGAGCAGCCCCTGGCCCGGGCTGTGCTGCAGGTCCCTCCTGTGGGGCTGTCCCATCCTCCCTGAGCCCCAGAGGAGATTTTGGGGTGAAACTCCCTGAAATCCCCCGGGGATCCTGCTGGGCTGGGACCATCCCTAAGGACATTTAATTGCTTTATAACCCCCAGCAAATGGAGCTGGTTTAACTGTGCTGCAAAACAAGGCTGTGCTGTTATTCCTTTGCAAACCCTGGCTTGCTTTCGGAGCATTTAAAATGCCTTTTTTAAAAATGTCAATTAACAACTGACAAACGTGAAAGAAATGCATTTATGACAGGATGATCTCAATCCTCACATCCCTCAGTCTTGGAATGTGTCATCACTTTTTACTCAAGTGTAGCTTTTGTTGGAGGCTTCCCTTATTTTGGTTTTAATGAGAATTTAAGAATGGAATGAAAATATAATCCTGCAGCTTAATTCTGGCCTAAGCCTAATCGAGTTTATGCATAACAAAAATGTCAAGGCTTGTGTATTCTGCTGGAAGCCCTTACTTTGAAGCAATGCAATTAATTACACTTGAACATCCTAGAGGTTTATTGCTTCAGATAAAAGCAGCCTGAGCACCTTCTTTACTATTATTTCCAGAAGAAAAACAGTGTAAAATAAAGATAATTGAAGTGTCTCTGACAGACAGGTTGTTTTTTCTTCTGAGGAACTGCATGGCTTTAACAAAGAACCTCCTTAAAGAAAATTAGGAGCAGCTGCTTTGCATAGAAAATTTTGGCTTGTGGCAGCCTAAGTCATAATTTACTTTATTCTGGGCCTTTAAATATAGCACTGTGCATTTCCATGGGTGATCTGGGTGCCAGTTTAATTACCCAACATGGCTTTATATAAGACTGATCAAACTATTAAACCAGAAATTCAGTGCTAGGGCAGAATGGTGCTGCTAAAACTGAAAAATATCCCTTTAGCTCTGGCAGCAAACCTGGCACAGCTGAATTCCCTTCCCCTGGGAAAGGTGTGGGGTGGGAGGGATGCTGCAAGACACACAGAGCTAAATCTGAGTGTTCTGCCTTCCAGAATGGCCCCAAACTGGATCTTGGGCTGGGATTAGGATTTTGACACTGATTTGATTGACTGCTGTGAGCATCTTGTAGGAAAAGGGAAAAAAAAGATCCATGAGAATGTTGAACTTAAATAAAAGCCCCCAGCAAATTGCTGTGCTGCAGGGGGTGTTTGCACCAGAAGGAAACAAGGATAAAAGAAGCTTTCCCAAACTCCTGGCATGTTTATTCTGATCAAATGTGTGATTCCTGCTGCTCATTGTGCATTTTCATCATCCTGCCTGCCTGTAAGAAACTCACCCTGATTTTCAATCAGTTTGATTTAAAAACTCGGTATTTTTCCCAACAGTCAGATTTTGTAATCGTTTCATATGGAGCAGCTTTCATTGTGTGGAATCAATGACATTGATTTCCCTTTAAATACAAAGATTGCCCAGTTCCACACTGGATGCTACAGCAGCATTTCAAAGATGAAGTGACTGCTGGTTTGTTAAGGCCTCTTCTCCATAAATCACCCTTTGTTCCACAATTTTGGCAAAAATGAATCCTCAGGAATGAGTAGGTTTTGACCCTTAATAGTGAAAGCTTTTCTATGTATTACACTAAAGGTTTTATCACTGTTCAGCCAGCCTATAAAAATTCTAGGTTGTTTTTGTTGGTTGATGTTGGTTTCAGTAAAATACCATTAAACAACTCAGAACAACTCAGGGCTCCTCCTGCCTCACTTTTCTGAGTCTCTCCTTTGAAAATGTTGGAGGAAAAGTTCGAAAGCAAGAAAGTTTCAGAATCCTCCAAACTTGTCTTTCTACAATCTGCTAAGAGTTTTAATTGAGAGTATTCAAAAATATTAATAAGTAAGAATGCCTTCAGAGCCAGTCCAAGCTCCTCATCCCTTTTTTTTGCTTTCCACCAAGGTTTTTCTGCAATAAAAGAGGCCAAAAATGAGAAAAAATATCTTTACACTCTCCCTGTTCCACTTTGTTACAACTTTCTTTAAAAGAATTTAAGAAATGTTGGACAATGGAAGCGATGAGGGGAATCTATTCCCCAAATAAATCCCATTTTCCTCTGTGAGAAATTGAAAGGCCCCAAGTTTTTATTTCAAATTATTCAGCTGGAATCCAGCTGGAGGAAGAATGGCTGCTTCACCTGGGAGTGAAACTTTTGAGGAAGCTTTAATGGGAATTTCTGAATGGATTCAGAACTGCAAGGAGGAGAAGGAAAAAGGGAGGTGAAGCATTTGGCCATGTGCAGCAGGAAATGTCCAAGGCTGATCTTTTCATCCTCTCTGTGCAGTCAGGCTGGGTCTCCTGTGGGGGATTAAACCCTTCCTGACCCAGAGATGGGGCAGCTGAGAGGGGTTTTAAAGGTTTTTATTCCATTTTCAGTCTCCTGTGAAGGGTGAGACAATACAAATGTTATAATTCACACCATCACAATCAGAATCCAACTATTTCCTAATTACATTACACAATATTGTATTTTAATGACACTATAAGTGTTTCTTGGCCTATCAGCTTTAACCACACCATGCTGGAAATGCCTTAAAGCCAATAATATAAAATTACCCCTTGTGGGTTCCAACACAATGCATCTTTCACAGTTCCATTTCTCCAAAGTATCTAGTTTTATTCGCAAAGCCATCCTTTAAAACTTGTTTCTAGCTCCATTTCTCTCTCAGCAATGTCTGTCCTGTTCCATGGCATTTCTAAGTCAGCATTTCTTATTTTAAGGTTTGTACACAGATGCACGTGTGAGCCTTCTGCTGGGCTTGGAGAATCCCCTACAAATCCATTCCACCTCCTGAGCTCAGGGGCTCCTGCTCCTCCTGCTGCTTTCAGCAAAGCTGCTGAGGCTCCTTCTTCAAAACATTAACATTTATTAAGTGCAATTAATGCTGCTCACTCCTAACAGGAGAGGTTTGTGCCACAAGGTGTGAGAGCAGCTTTGCAGCAGCCAAAACTATCCCAATTTCTTCCTCAGCTACTCAACATTGCAGCAGAAAAAGGAAACCCCAAACGCCTTTCTGATCACCTGAATGAAGTTCCCTCCTGTACAGGATCTGAGACATAAAATCCTTGCACTGGTGCTGGTTTTGGAGTAGGAAAAGCCCCAGGAAAGAGCAGGATCTCATTGCTCAGGAGTTTCTCTGAGTTTCAGTTGGTGCTTTTGGTTTCCTGTCCTTCCTCTTGGTCCTGAGCCCCTGAGTCACCTTTCATCAAACCCTGTTTGTATTCATTGCCTCCAGAGCACAATGTTGGACATCCTACAAAGCAATAAAAGCCAACTGCTGTACATTTGACACCTGAATTGTGTTCAGAGAGGAAAACCATTCTGAAATGAATGTGGAGAGAATCATTCTGAAAGGAATATGGAGAGACTCCACTCTGGATCATTCCCTGCCCACTGAAGCCAAGGAGAAAGAAAGGGCATCATAAATCCCATAAAGGGCTTTTTCCATGGGCACATTGCTGGAATGTAAGCAAACTCTTATTTACTCTGCTCAGTGCCACAATTAGTGGGGATCAAAGTGCCTGCAAGGGTGTTTTATACTGTAAATTATTGGGTAATTAACCTCAATGCACCCTGCTTAAAGTCTCCAAAATAGCCGAGAATATCCTTCAAAACAAACAGCACATGACTGCATCTCTGGTTAATTATAAATAAAATGAACAAAAGGAGCCTCTAATGGGATGTGAGGGGCTGGGGGGGTGCTAAGGGAGAGCGTGCAGGAGGAAGGGGGAGAGAGAGAATTAAATCATCTTTCTGCAGAGCTGAAAGACAGAGATTCATAACACAAAGATGAAAATAAAGCAGCATCCAACCAAAGGGTGCTTTACTGGCAAACCAATCCATTTCATGATCTTTATTGCATTCCATGAGGGATTAGGCTTCTTTCTTTCACAACCAAAACTGGTTTATTTCTATAAAATTATCTGCTACTGAGCTTCCTCATTATGCAGCAATTGCTACATAAATTTTCCTGTTGTTTAAGAACCATTTTTGACATTTGCAGATTTCAATTGTAGCCTGATAAAACAAAGCCTTGGATCCAAGATCAACAGTCCTGTTTTACATTCCAGTTCCCAAGAAACCACTGTTAAATATTTGATACAATAAATATTGACAGAGAAACTCCTTTTATTGTTTCCTCTTGCAGGCAAATTGACAAATGGAGAGTTTTAGATATTATAATAATCCTGCCCAGCTTCATAATCATCCATCTTAAAATAAAATGTATTTAACAAATCAGAAGTTTATCCTTTAGTGGGAAACTTCCTGGAGCAGGAGGTGCCGTGGTGGGGAACATTCTGGAATCAGTGTTGGGGTTTCCTTGGGTTCCAGCATCACCCATCAGACCCAGGATGTCTGGAGAGGTTCCCACCCCTTCCATCACCAAACTGAGCCAACACCAACCAAAGCTGCAGAAGATCTTCCTACATTTCCAATTTTACCAATTTCAGAGTTTTATGGCTGGAAAAATCCAATGGAATCCTTTTTAAAGGGGTTTAAATTATTATTTCTCCGAGGCAGAGAATCCCTGAGCCACAGCAGTGCTAATGCAGAAAATAAACACATCGAGAGCTGGAAATCGTCACCTAAACACAGAAATCTCCTGGAATTAGAGCTGGAGCTGCCCTCACTGCAGTGCTTTGGGAGGCAGGGCCAGAAATGTCTCTCAGTTTTTCGTGGTTTCTGGAATGTTGCTGTATTTTTATGGATGGAACCCTTGGAAGTGACAGAAACTGCAGTGAGTTCCATGGAGCAGTGCCAGCCCATCCCTTCAGGCAATCTGGCTCTGTTTGGGAATGAGAGGTAAGATTAAATATAGTTAAGATCAGAGTAAAACTTTTTTTTTAGCATTTGTTAAAAATACTCCCATTTTCTCACCATTTTAATGAGTAAGTAACCTTTTGTGGTAAAAGTATTTGCAGTTTTTTTTTTCCAAAAAGTTGATCATAATCATAGAGAATTAAACTACTTTAAGGAAGTTTTTTGATCTTTGAAAGTAGCTGCCATTTGCAGTGTTCTCTGGATGCGTTCAAACCAAAGGAATTAAACTGCTTTCCTATTTTAATTATACTCTTCTGGCTGAAAAGGTGGTGCAGTAATTACTTTATTCATTCCAAACCATGAAAGCCCAAATTACACAGAGCTTTCAGCTGCATTTCTGTTCAAAGTTCTGCAAACTCACAATCATGAACGTGGTCAATATGAACCAATCCAGACCCTGGCAGAGGAAAATAAAAATGTTGATCCCATGAACCATTGGAGCCATCTGGAAGCATCAATTGCCATGGAAGGAAATTCATTCCCAGACAAAACATTGGCTCCAGCTCTGCCCAGCCTGCCAAGCTGAGCCAGCCCCTTCCAGCAGAATTACTTCTCCATTCTCTGACAAGTTATCCAGCACCAGCTCCCTGAATGGAGCTCACATCACACAGAGGCTTTGTCAGAAATAAATGGAGTTTCAAACTTGGCTTTTGGATCTGTCATTGCGAGGCAAATTCTCATCTCAGAGCTGCTCCTCCTCAGGGTCAGCCCGGAGCTGGGTGCCTGAAAGGGCTTTAAAAACCATCAGTGAGCTTTGAGGGAAAAAAGACAGCCTGAAAAAGATCCAGGGGTTTGTTTTTCACTCAAAAGACAAACTCAGTGACAGGATTTTTTATGTGGAGACAGGAAATCATTTTTATGGAGAGGCAGAGCCCTGCCAGGGCTGCTGCTGTGGTTCCCTGTCTCCAGGAAGATGGGATGGAGCTCCTTGGGTCCCTCCCTGTCACAGACATTTCTTTTGTGAAAACCCTTTCTTAGGATATTTCCTGCTGAAGCTGAGAAGTTTCAGGAACAAGATGTAAACAATGGTTATCTGCTGCTGTGGAATGCAACAGGTCTGTCTGTGATTGGACCAGCTTGGATGTTTATAG
>JAWWEY010000069.1:13007123-13021620 GCA_035582745.1 Loriotus luctuosus
CTGGTCTCTTCCTTGCTCTTCTTCTGATCTTCTGGCTCTTGGGCTGACTCCACCCTTATATGCTCCTAACACACTTATTTGGTTACAGGTGTTAACCCAGCTGCATCTCATTACACTCTCATACATTACCCCTACACCTCCCTGTTTGGAATTTGTGCTTTATTGCTGCTCTGCACCGTGGGCTCTCCTACCAGCAGCTCTCACAGCCCTCAGCACCAGACTGAGCGTTTCATGCAAAACCAGAACTCCAGGCTAGCTCTGTCCCACTGGGCTGCCAAAGTGTCACCCTGATTTTTTAAGATTTTCCAAACCTTCTGATGGTTACATTCTTGTAACGAACTTTCTCACACGCTTTATGTAAATAACTTATTGTTTTGCATTCTTTTGTGGAGAAAGAGAAGTTTGATAGGCTGTTGGTTTGTCCAGTGTCATTGGAGAGGTGGCACTGTCACCCTCCAATCCACTGTCACTCTGGGAAATCTATAAATGTTGGAATTAGAAAATAAAAAGCCCCTTTTGTACGTTAAAGATCCTTTTTTTACTTTTACCCTCCAATCCACTGTCACTTTTGGGAATCTGTAAATGTTGGAGTCAGAAAATAAAGATCCTTTTTCACCTTAAAAAGAGCAGCGAGCCCATGTCGTGTTGTTTTGTGTCCTACAGTGACACTGAAGGGACAGAGAACAAACCCTGCTGGGCTTGGGACATTTCCTGCCTGATCCCACCCCTTGGCCCCTGGAGCATTTGCAGGAGGTGTTTTACAAGGACAAACATTTTTAAAGCCACAGCCAGGGGTTTATTGCTTCCTCATAACTGATTTAGTGCCTCAAATCAGAGGTTGTACCTTCCTCCCCCAGCAAAGATATGCGGAGCACAGGCACAGATCATCTGTCATCTCTGTAAAAACGTCACCCACTATTACTTCCTTCTATTAAAATGCATCTTTATTACCTGCTGTAATTATGAGGAATTTGGGCTGGTTCATATATTTGCCAAGGGAAGGGAATTACCAGCATCTCCTTTTCCAGTGGGGCTTTCTCAGGGCCAGGTCTGCCTTTAGCAGCTGAGCCCAAGCAGGGATGACAAGCACAGAACATCTTTTTAATGGAATTATTGTAATTTTGGTATTAATGGCTGGAATGGGCACAGCAGATCCCAGAGGATGTGAAGCACTGAGAGTTTTCTGATCCAGGATTAAACCATCCCAGCCTGAGGAGTCCTTGCAGCCCAGCTGAGATTGGACATGCAGAGGCAGAGAAAAGAGAATTTCTATTGGGATTAGGAACAAACTGACATGAATTTCTAAAGGCCTTGGGGACTTTGCTAGTTAATACAATTTCTTAAGGCACTTAAAAATATATTTCTACTTAAAACCTAAAACTTAAACTTAAAACTATAACTTGCACTTCTATTTACTTAAACCTATGCTTCTGCTTCATATCTATGTGGCTTAATACATCTTAATTTCTCTAAATTTCTCTGTGACATGAAGACACAGGAGTGAAGATCCTGAGACTTCTGTGAGTGATGTTTGCATCCCTTCAATGATTTTGCAATGAATAAAACCTCTCTGGATTGAGTCCTGAATCTTTAGGAAGAAATAATTCTGTTTTCTGATCCACATTGTACCCACCAGTTTCCCACAAACAGATATTTTATATAAACCCTGCTTTGTTTCAAAGTCCTTCCATGTGCATTCTCTCACCTCCAAAGCTGCCAAAGGCAGCTGAGGCTGGCACAGATTTATTTGAATGATCCAGGGCCCAGCCCATGTCCCCAAACAGGGAAATATCCTGAGAAAATCTGACCCAGCTCTGTATCTTTGCAGGGAATGCTGCCTGGAATACAGAATGGGTTCTGCCTGGAAAGCAGAGAATTCCCTGCAGATTTAAAGGTAAAACAGTGCAGGAATTTGTAGTAGCAGGAGCACAAAGAGCTCTTTCCCAGGAACCTGAGCAGCTCTGGATCCCACATCTCAGATTTACACTTTGCTGCAGCCCTGGAAGGGAAGAACTGCAAACTCATCATTATAAAGAGATATGCAAATCCCTCTTTTGTTTTCCAAGGAGCCATTTAATTGTCTATTTTTCATCCTCAGATTTTCCCCAGCAGTTCCATTAGCTGACGTGACAAAATGCCAGCTTGTTTCATATTTAAATGTAGGAGCAATTTGAAATAATAGATCTTGACTTTGGGAGCATATTCATCTGTTATTACTCCATGAATTATGTCCAAAAGAAAGAACCTAAGCCCTTTTCTCTTATTTGCAAGGTTGACAGAAAACTTCTATTTTCTGTATGAAATAAGGTGTTTTTTGTTGGTTTATTTTTTAATTTCTTTTCTGCTTTAATTTCTTTTTCTCTTTCCCAGCTCCCACTAAAATAAAGGGTGTAGGTCATTGTCCTTGCTCTTGCTGAATCCCCTTCTCTTCCTATTTGCAGATTTTCCTGCTCATTGCTGCAAGTCTCCCCCTTTCAAGCATGTGTCTGGGCCATGCCATGCAGGCAGAACATTGATTTATTATTTAGGGCAGGAGAATACACTCCTGACAATCCAAGCCTTTATTCTAGCCAAGTATCAGAAGCTCTTGTTTGGGAATTTCCACAATGAGGCAGAGCTTTGATCCCTTTTCTCATGATTGCTTGGATTTATTGCCTAAAACCTCCACTTCATTAAGCTGTCAGCTTTTCCTTGGTGGCCTGCTGGAGAGTGAAGTGCTAAATTTGATTTAAAGGTCAGGGGAGACGTGTGGCACCTGCAATCTGCCTTGGAATTGTTTTTGTAACACTAAATGGAGTTTACAAGGAGAGAAAATTGGAGGTGGTCAGCAGAAGTCACTGCAGCCCAGTGCCTTGGAAAGGACAGTTTTCCTTTGGCTGCACTAAAAAGAAAGGAAATGGACACATTGGAGAGGTGCTCTGGGATTCATGGAACCCCAAGCAGAGTCCTGGGGCTCCAGCTGGAGCAGCCAAACAAGGGAAAACATCAGGAAAATGCTGCTGCTTCCATGTTAGGGCAGCAGCCACAATTCCAACAAAGCTTCATTTGGGGAGACATTTTAATCTGAATTTCCTGGAGGTCTAAATAAACTCTCACCAATTGTCTCAGAGCATTCTCCCAGCAGACCTTGTTATTCTTCCTGCATCTCCACATCTTTTAATTCACCACCCAAATAAGGCCCCAGAAGAGATCACTTTCCTTTAAAATAATTTTACAACCACAGCCCAATATATTATCATTTTAATTAAATATATGAATTATAACAAGGGCCAAGATATAAATTTCCAGGGGACTGAAGCTTAATTTAATTTCCACTTTGAATATATAAAACTTGGGACATAGAAAAACTCCTAATATCCCCATTTGCCTCTCAGCACAGCCCTTTATCTTGGGCATTTCATTAGTCACAGAGATAAAAGAAAACAATTACAAGCTAACTGGGAATTCTGTAGGAGACTTTCCTTGGGAAGGAAATTAGGTATTACACTAAGTGGAAATTTCTGTCTCAGGAAAAAAAATGTTGTCATGCAATTTCCCTGTGCTCATTAAAGGAAATAGAAATTCACTCATAACCACCCTGCAATTCTCTGGAAGTGCCAGAGATGGAGACTGCTCCTGATTTCCCTCTAGGGAATTGAGAGAGCTGCAGCTCTTCCCCAAAAATCTGGGAAAAGACTGAACCTTCAGGGACCACACTGGGACCTTGCTCCTCTCAGTGTGGAAAAAGAACTGAAACAACCCAGACTGGAGTGGGAAAAATGCCCAGTGGGAACATTGACGCCAGGAGAGAATCTTCTCCAAACTTTTGGAGGCTGATATTCTCCCAGGAAGGTCTAAAATGAGATTGTGAGGCAGCTGCAGTTAATGATGGGTAAGCAAAGTCCCAAGATCTACAATGCAAACTTGTTGGAAAACCACATTACCTGTCTGTCTCTATTTATTTCTTATTGATTATCATTAATTGTAAAGACTCTGACTTGTGCAATATCTGACTGATAATCTTTCATTTTTCATGGGAATCATTATTTTATTCATCCAGATATTGCAAACACTTTCAGGTATCATAACTCAGCTGCAGATTATTTAATTATCCAGCGCTCACCTCAAAAGAAAAACACCTCAGACAGGAGAACTGTGCCAATAAAAATCATTCATACTTTGGTGGGAACTTTATTTATAATTTGCAGAGATGGAACTCAAACCTCAAATTGAGGCAGTTGGGAATGGAGAAGCAAAGCAGCAATGCCTAAACTCCCACCCAGGTTTGGGGATGTAAAATGAGCAGACTCTGATTTTCCTGGGAGCCTGAGCTTCCTCCAGGCAGAGTCTGCACAGAGCTCTCGTGGCAGAATCTCAAGAAATCCAAGAAACAGCAGAGAAATGAGAGGTTGTGTTGCTCAGTTTTCCAATGGGACCTCTTGAAACCAGGCAGCAGCTTCGGGATCCACATGAGGATCCTCCTGCACCCCTGTCTGCTGCAAAGCCAGCCAGAGTTACCTGGGACAGGATGGTGCTGTGAGCAGCCTGGCTCAGTGAAAAACTGACCCCATTTTCTGCCACGCTGTCCTTGCAGAGCTGCTCTGAAGCTCAGCACAAGATCCCCATCAGAGCACTGAGGAAATGAAATCACCCCTGCCAGGCTCCCCAGCGACCTCCACAAACCCTGGCTCACCACCAGGGATGTTTGTCAACAGCAAAATTAATTTTCATTACTTCCTTTCTGTGACTGGGCTGGCCAGTGTTCATTTTGGAAGCCACTGAGAGCAACCAGAACAGACAAATCAGATTAAATTTGGTTTGCTGGCCAAGATGTGAGGACACAAACAGAGCTGAGGCTTCTATTGAGGCATGGTGTAAGGAACTTCACAGGATGCTGTGCTGTGCATTAATGGGAGAAAGGGAGGGAGAGAATTGTGATCTCTGGTGTCACACAGCATCCACCAGCAGCCACCTCCCAGCCTGACATGCAGCTTGCACTGCTCTGTGGCAGGAAATAGCAAAAACATTGATGTTTCCAAATCAAATCAAGTGGAATCTTTCACCCAAGGGGTGCCAATGGGGCTGAGCAAATGCTGAGCCCCAGATCCCAACGTGGGGACACAGGGTGGGCTCTGAGCTGCCAAAAAGTCATCACTGCTTCCAACAGGAGGGGAAATAAAGGTAAAGTAGTGGTCAGGAAACAGGGATAACAGCCTCAGTCCCTTGTTAATGATGGAGCCCAGCTTTGGGAAGGGGTTTTTCTCATGGCAACGTCGTGCAGGTGGCAATATTTATAAATAATTCTTTTGGAAGGTTTTCTCTGACAGCTGCCACAGCCCCGAGCCCTGGAGAGCCTGAGGGGCTTTGCCAGCCCTGGCTCTGCTCTGAAATTCACATTTTGGAGGGTGCTGATGACCACAGGCAGGACAAGCCTGAATTTTACTTCTGTTCTGCTTTCCTGGTGTCTCCTCCTGTGTCAGAGCCAAGGAGAGAGATTCAATCCAGCTCTGGTGCACGCTGACCTTGGCTCTCACTGTGAAAATCTGCCAACTAAAGTACACCAGAGAGAAATGATTCCTTTTTATCCCATTAACATTGTCTGTAGGCAGCAGGACATTTATTTTTTTAACACACTGCCTTGATTCTAGAGTTTTCCTTGACACGTTTGTGCTGTTTATGAAGAGGGGAGGTGAGGATCCTTGGCAGAAATGTAAATTACATTAATATTTCCTTAACAATTCTTCAGCTGGAATTTATGTGAGAAACCAGGGGTGAGGGTTTATGAAGGAAACTCCTGACAGGTCTCCTCTGCAGAAACCAAAGAGGGGACAAACAATAAACAACATTAAAATAAAGAAATAACAATTAAAACCTAGAAAATATCTCAAAATTCTTATGATCCATCTCTAAGCAAGTTCCCAGCAATAACTTCCAGGGCTCTGCCTGTGCATTAATTAATTAAGTGATGGAGTAAGACAATTAAAAGTGTCAAAAGGACCAAAGAGATAAAATTTATCTCATTCCAATTTGACTTCCTCCACCTCTGCAGCTGCTCCAGTGAGGTCCCCGAGGTTTTTCAGGTGGGAATTCCTGGAATGCCCACGGGCATCACCCTGGGACAAAAATCACCCTGAGGCCTCACCCTGCTCCCCTCTGAGCATGGAAATGTGAGGGGGGCTTGGTTTGGTCCAAAAAAAGGGAAAATCCCCAGGTCTGACCTGGAGATGAAGCTCATTCCTAAACCATCACTCCTCAGTGTGCAAAGGCAAAATTATCTTCCAGTCCTCCCTTTCATTGCAGGTGATTTTTGGCCCAGAGGAACAGCTGGCATTATCACTGCTCATGATGAGGGATGGGGCTGCTTTGGGGCTAAGAAGGATTTATTGCCCAGACAAACACCAGTCTCAGATGTGTGAGATTGCAGAGGAGCAGGCAGTGGCCACAGCTCAGAGTGGTCACAAATTCTTTGTTACAGGGCAATACAGAACTTTCTAACCCAACAGCTGCCACAGGGGTTATTTTGCTTTTCTAACCTATCACCTTTATTTAATTCTGCTACACTGTGGATATTCTTGTCCAATGGGCTTCTGTTACATTTATACACAAATGCTTCCATTGTAACGTCTAAAGTCTCAGTTTATTCCATAAAACCACACCCCTACACTATAAACCCTTCACCCTTTTACCTATAGTTTCTCACTTAAGGCATATTCTTACAACTACAGGAACATAAGTTTATGATTTTCCTGCCCAATGTCTGTGTATTGTGTTTTGACATCAATCCAAGCTTCTTTTCAGACTGTAAATCAAATTCTTCGGTGCCAGTGGAAGTTTCTGTTTGTCCAATTCCCAGGCACAGCCTTTGAGAGGAGGAATTATTCTGTAAGGACCCAGTGACCAATGAGCCCAGGATGTGATGGACTCAGAGCTGTGATCAGTTTTATATTTCCTTGTAAATTGTTGTGGTAACCTGAGCCCCAGAGCTGCTCCAAAACGTGGAGCTTCAGAGGCAGGGAATTGTTTGGGAGAGGGAAACCTGTGCTCTGTGCTGAGCCTGCAAAGCAGCAGCTGCACTTTAATTAAAACTTATGTCCTGTATATCTCTGTGTGTTTGAGTGTTGCTTTGTTTTTAATGAAATTTTTAGATAAAGGGAGCTTTTCTAATTATGCTTCTGCCTCCTGGTGCTCTCCTTCCTTATTCATTTTTGCTATCATGCGTTTTTTCAATTTCTGTGACCAGATTAGGCCCTATCAGAATTCCAGAGTTTATTAAAGGTGATGGCAGCAGAGCACAGCTCTGTTTCTTCATCCAGCCAATAAAAGTCTCTTTGCTCATCCCCCTTTATCCCTCTCCACTCCACACAGGCTTTAATTAAGGTGACACATATGGATCTTAACCATATTTGACAAAGAGTAATGAATGAATTCTCCACAATCCTCAGGAAAACACTTCAGCATTTGCATAAGTTAACACTGCTATCGTTCTGTGGATCTGCAGGGTAAAATTGGGGATTTTTCACTGGGGAGTGGGGCTGGAGCAGCAATTCCTGAGGAGCTGCTGCTCCAAAGGGTTTCCCTGCACAGAGCAGGTTGAATTTTGGCTGTGCTGAACTCACACTCCAGTCCAGCAGGAGCCAGGGAAGGATTTTTGGCTGCTTTAGATCCCTGTGAATGTGGAATGTGGAATTTTCTAAAGTGCTGGCAGGTAATTTTCCTGCCATTGCCTTGCTCATGGAGAGCCTCCTTCAGTTTTCCTTTCACAGACTAAGAAGAGTAAATTTTCCTTCATTTGTAGAAAGCAGATTTTTTATATATATATATAAATACCATATAATAATATATAAAATATATCTAATATATATTATACATATAAATATATATAAAACATATATAATATATTTTGTATAGATAATATATATTTTAAAAGTACAATAATAATATAATGCTACCCTTGAAAATCAGGAAAATCTGGTTTAAATTTAAATTTATTCCCAAGGACTTGGTCAGGAAAAGAGACAACTTGGATAAAAGATGTTTACTTTTGAGACACTAGTCCTGGGAATTTTGTTTCTTCTGAGCCCCTTTTTTGTCAAGGCTCCATATCTCACCAACTGCTTCAGTTTTAATCTTCAGGCAAAACAGCTGCTGAGCATAGAAGTGTGTTTACATCAATCACCCCAGGAACATAAACAGGCCAGAAGCAGTGGAATTATGAATGAAGGGTGGATTAGGAGGTGACAGAGAAGATTTGTGATAATGAAGGGATGAATTGTGCTTGCTTGGCAATGTGCCAGCGACTTGCAATTAATTCTGCTGTTAATTGTGGGCAGCAGGATCTGCAGGGCACAAGGGCAGGGGTTTCCTCCCCAGGTTGGTGTGCAGCTACAAACCACTCTGCAGTAAAATAGTTGTGATATTGGATGGCTCTGGACTGGAAAAACAAAAGCACAGCAGATCTTGAAGCCCTGGCGACATTTGGTGTTAAATTCAGGTGCTCTGAGCACCGATTGTTGTTTCTAATCCTGGAAACATTTGGTGTTAAATTCAGGTGCTCTGAGCACCGATTTTTGTTTCTAACCCTCCAAACCCTGGATTTCAGCAGCCCTGCTCCTGGACAAGCCCTGAGTGACTTTTGGTGGCAGAGATAAAGCAGCACCTCAGCTCACAGACTGGTTGGAGAGCGTTGATAAGGGGAATCCCAGATTTATCTACCACCAAAATCATCCTCTGGTGCTGTGGAATGAACTCTGAGATGAAAATTGACTCTGGCTCACAGCAGCAGGGCTGGGGGTGTTCCCTCCCTGCTGGACACACCTGGGGACCTGGCTGGTGCTGCCTGGGCTAAATGCCAATTTATCCCCACTAAAACAAGGTTCTTAGAGCAAAAATCAGAGCTACAGGGGTGGCACAGCACAGGGTATTTAGTATCAAATATCCAGTATTGGATACTGGCTGGGGAAGGAGGTCTGGCCTTTGGACCCTGCCCCATGAAATGGGGGAGCAGAAGCCACTCTTGCCACTGAGCACATCTGCCCAGAAAAGCAGATTTTGGTGGGGCATCCATCAGTTTTGCTTCAGAGAGACAGAGGTGAGCTGGGAGGGATGAGCTGGGACAGTGCCAGATGCAGAAATGTCCCTGAAATCAGGAGCAAAGGAGTGACAGAACTGCACAGCACCGCCCTGGTGCTGATCACAGCTCCCAGGCTGCTTGAAGAACTCCAAAAACCCCAAATCAAACCTCCAGGAAAAGCAGAGGGTCAATGAAACAACTCCCTTACACTCCTTAAATTCTACAAAATGCCCATTTTTATCTGCTGTCTGAGGTGTTTAACTATTCCCCAATGCAGGCTGATGATTAATCAATGCCCAGCTAATCAATCCATTGAATTCAGGAGCTCCTCACACACTTTGAGCTGCTGAAGGAGAAAGGATTTAAAAAAAACCCATCAAATTGAGTGGGTCCAATGTTCCTCTCTGTTACAGACAAATTATCAACACATTACAAAAGGAAGTCTGGAAGTAAGATAATTAAATTGCAAAGTTTTTCTGATTATATGATTCGGAGCATGAAGGAAAAGCAGGAGGTGAGAGTGTGAAGGTAAAGTAATAAAAGGAAAGCAAATGATTCATTAAATTAAAGGGCTGATTAAACTTGAAGACTTGTTATATCTCACATTTTTTCATTAGCAAACATTTCTATTTAGGGGATTTTTTTTCATTTTCTTTATTGAAGCTCTTGCAGAGACAATGGGTGATTTAGGGACACTGCTTCTTTTGAAATCTTCACACTGGTTAAAAAAATCAGACTTTATTCAGGCAAAACTCCCTTTTCTTGATGAATTCTCATTTCAGCTACAGTTTTGTCAATCCCAAATGATTTTATGATAGAAGACTTTGGTGTCATAAAATGTTAGGAATGCAATTAGATTTTTTTTTCTCTGTGATATTACTGAGATGTAAAGGATCTTAGAACCTACAGGCTGAGATTATAAATTCCCTTCCCCATGATTTGTCCATGTTCTATTGCATTGTCAACACTGGGCACAGTTTTATTATTGAGATGTCTCTTAGAGGGCAAATTAATAATTGTTATTAGAACAATATTAAAATTTAATGAGGTTGCATTTAGTTGGTGCCAAGTAATTAAAGAGAAAGTAATTAACTGCTAAATATATCCAAAACTTTGAGATCTGGGCTTTTAATGTGGGACTTGTGACAGAGCAAGAGGGAGAAAGAAAGAGTCCAAGTCATTTAATCTTTTCTACTTCTGTCTTTTAATTTCCAGCCATTCATCCACTGAAACAGGCTCATTTCAGATTTCACTGTGTAGCTGACAGGGAGGGAAATTAAATCTTTTCCAAAATGTGCTGAAACTGCCCCAGAACCTCGGAGACCTCGTTCACTCCAAGCTGTACTCGATGAGAACTGTTAAAACCATGGTTAAAACTCTGTGTGCACAACCACACCAATTAATTGCTGGGTGAGAAATGAACCTTTCCTCAGGGGCACCTCTGCTCACAGAATTTAAAACATCAGGGTCCAGGATCTTCCCCAAGATCTCTGGTCTGTAAAATTCTGCAGAAAATCTGCATAACACTGAAGCTATTTATCTTTTACAACTCCCTGAGTGATTCAGCCCAAAGGCAAATCCTTGGTCCCCAGAGGTCAAAACTGAGAGAGAAAATCGGGGCCCTGGGAGGGTTTAATTCCAGATTCCTGCCTGGTGTTTGCTGGGCAGAAACTGGAAATTTAAAATGCTTAAAATGTTCATTCTCTCCCTGTTCTTGGCCCAATAAGTAACAGATTTGATTTGCCCCTCCCAGTCAAGCACCACTGTTTAATATATGCAGCAATCAAGTGAAAATGTGATTTATAACTAATTACAGCCACGGAGGAATTTCAATCCCAACACTTCTGAGCTGATTTCAATGAGAATTAATCCTGCTTCAAAATCCTGGTATTGGGGAACAAGATGCCTATAAATCACTGCTTGTTATGAATGCATCAGTAAAGATTCACCAGTAACTGAAAATTCACAGTGCAAAAACACACCTGTAGCAGAAGATTTGTGCCATGTTTTAAAAGTGATAAAAATCCCAGCAATTTATTGATGAAACCACTTAAACTCTCTCTCTCTCTGTGCTTCTCTTGGGAGATTTAAACTCAAACGACTCTGATAAAATATGAAAGCTCCCATTGATTTATTGATAATAGCAAGTAAATAAATGTAGGGGAGAAAATACTCTCAGAAACATTATTGGCACTGAGGGACCAGTGATATCTTCAATTTCCACAGATCTGCAGAGAAATCTGGTGAAAATCTCTTCTGCATGTTCCTGGCTGTGGGATTCCAGTGGGGAATATCTGCAAGCAACATTTTTCCTTCCCTTGTGTCTTTGGTTTACAGGAAAAAACTCATCCTGAGTATTTAGCTAAAAGTATTTATAATATTAATTATATAAATATTAATATTATATTAAATGGTATGTTAAAAGTATTTTTTCCTGGAGTGAAACAAAAAGGATGTTTATAGAAACATCAAGGTTTTCCTTTTCTTATCCCAGTGTTAATACAGAAGGAACCAGGAATAGTTTGGACTGTTGGATTTCTTAGGAGTGTTTCTGGCAGTGTATTTGCCTTGCTGACAAAAACCCATACACTGCCTTGGATGTTATTTTCCTTTTCCCTCTGTTTCCTTGTTTATTACTGGAGTATTTTAAAAATATTTTATTGCAGATTCTGTGCTCCATTTAGGGCTTAAAGTAAGTATTATGCTCCACACTGCTCCTAAAGCAAGGCTTCTATTATAAGCAGACTCTGTCTTATCTTCCATATTTTACAAATGTGAAGTCTCACTTGCAAGAAAATCCTGGTCTCACAGCCTAAAGCTTGTTATTTAAAAGCAGAATTTTGGGGTAAATCAAGCCCACTACACAGCAATAAAAATTTCTCTCCATTCCTGCAGAATTCCTCACACTTGCTGTGCTCTCCAAGCGCTGAATAACAACATCTCTGCTGAAATGCCACCCAGCTTTGCCAAGCAGCAGGAAAATGCCTCCAAACCCACTCCTCCTCCCTCTTCCCTTCTCCCACAGCCTGTAAATCCAAACCAGCGTGGGGATTTATGAGGCAAAAGACAAGAGGGAAAAAAGGCCCAGTCTGACACTCAGTTCCAGCTGAAGGCTCGCTTACAGAAATGTGATTTATGTCTCAGCTGACAGCTCATCCATGGAGTGATTTCCCAGCCCTGCCGTTTCCCCATCACCCATTTGAGCCACACTTTCATTTCCCTGGACTGGAAATGTGGGTTGGGGTGGAATTTCAGTGAATTTCAGCCCTGGGATGAAAAGAATAAAGCAGTGGGAAAGCTGGGGTGTCTCCAGGACTGCAAGGCCTCAGTGGCAGATCCTCTGATGGAGGAGGAGACCCAGGCTCTCCTGCTGCCCTGGAAGGAGCCCCTGGAAGGGCTGAGCTCCACAGGTGTCCCCAAGCCCCTGTTTGTCCCCAAACACCCACAGGTGTCCCCAAACCCTCCCCTGTGCCCTGGGTGGGCAGAGCCAATTAACTGAGCAGGAATATTCAGGTTTAACAAGCCCATTTACTTTAAGGACTGGAGCCCTTTGCTGAAGCAGGGGTCTGCCTTCCTTGCAGGGCCCTCCCAGCACTCCCCAATTCCCAGAATTTCCCATTTGCCCTCCCATTCCTCTGACTTTTCCAGGGTTTTTCCTGCCTCAGCCAGGTGAATCCTGCCTGCTGGTGTTTGCAGTTCATATTTAACAGCATTGTGAAATGTGTAACCTTCATTCAGAGCTGTGCTCCCATCCTTCCCTCCCCAATCAATGGCTAAAGCAATTGGCAGCAAAAGTCAAATAGGAAATCAGGGCAGTAGAAAAGGGAAAATTGGCCCAGAATGCCACTCTCAGAGTCTATGAGAGACTGATTTCATTACCTGTTATTTCCCCAGGTCTGAGCTTTTCTCAGTTGCTGGTGATTGATGCAGCAAATTTTATTTCCCCATTTAACAGGTTTTAATCTGGGGAACGTTTCTGTATCACAATGAACCTGGAGATGTTTCTTACAAGGTTTACCTGGCAATAAACTTGTGGGGACTTCTCCCAGGCTGGCCCTGAGCCTCAGCCCAGGTTTAGCAGCAGATTTTTGGGAAGGGCTGGGCCCTGGTGACACATTCACATTGCAGTAATTTCACTTTGTCCATAACCTTGAAGAATCCAGAATTGCTCCCACACTGGAATGCACGAGTTGTGTTTCCTGTATTAAGCCTACAGAGCTCCAAGGGGGATAATTAAACACATAATTAATGTTTAGGAGCCCAGGGAAAATCCTACAATGAGTCAAAACACAGCTCCATTCATACACAGCTCTGACCTGACAAAATTGCTGTTAATACATAAAAATCTGCAAAACAAAGTGTGGCAGTGCTTGAGCCAATCTATAAATGAACCACAAATCCCATTAAAACCCCAACCCAACAACACCCATCCCTTTCTCCACTCCTGACAGGAGATCTTGACTGTGCTGAAACCGCCACTCAACAAAACCCTTCAGCATTGAAAATGAAAATAAAAATAGGAAATGTTTGGACCAGCTCCAAGGTTTGTTTTTTGGGTTTTTTTAATCACTTGAGCCTGGAGATTTGCACAGACAGACAGAGCTGGGAGAGCAGAGGGAGCTTCGCACACATCCATGGCACCCAGACCTTGGAAAATGCAGGCAAGGTCCCACATTTCCAGCAGCAGCTGCTGTTACATAGAAAAATATAATCAATTTCCATCTGTCATTGTAAAATGATAATTTTAACCCCCCAAATTTATAATCCTATTATCTGACCTATCCTTAGCAGCCCATACACCAAGCAGAACGCTGCAAATATTCACCTTTGAAAGCTGCACTGCTCATTTTGGGAGATAAAAGCAAAAAACTGCCTTTGTTTTCTATGGCAACATAACCCAGCGTGGGGGAAATGGTGTTTTAAATCAGAAATCCTACAGTTCTCATTGTTAATACAAGCTTAAAGCTTGATTTAGGTAACACCTGCCTGCCTTGCTGCAGCAGGTTTGCTGTAAGGTACAAAGGGCTTTGCAGCTGTAACTAACAACAATTATAAAGTGTATTTGATGTTGGAATGCTCCCCCCTCGCTCTCTGCACTGACTTTTCCAATGTGCCAGGCTGAGCCTGTTGAGCCTGTCAGTGATTACAGACAGGAGCAGTGATTTATCCTGTGAGCACTCAGGAAGAGCTCTTGTTCTGGAGACTCCAGCTCAATCCCCTTCAATTATTCAGTGTTTTATCCTACTGATGGTGCAGGCAGCACCCCTGTGAGGAGGAGGTGAGGGAGGCTCTGGTTTGTTTGGCAGGTTTAACTTTCTATTTTTCAGGTTCTGTGCTGCTTTAGTGTGTGGGTCTGGGTTCACATGAGGGGTGGTGAGCTCTGTGCACAGAGCAGGGAGACAAAACAATTCCTGCTCCAGCTGGGCACCAAGGACAAATGATCCAAAT
>JAWWEY010000069.1:13021804-13033429 GCA_035582745.1 Loriotus luctuosus
CCCTGGCTGGGCTCTGGTGCTGCCCAAGGTGGATCCATGGAGGAGATCCTTTGAATAAATCCCTGCTTTATTCTGTAGCTCTGTCCAGTCTCTGTTCTAGCTCAGCCTCTCAAGGCATCACAGGCACCACACACAGAATTCACTCCTTGGGCAGCTTTGAGAACATTTTGAAGGGACCATCCTGCCTCATCCCCTTAACTGGTGGATGTTCCATTCACAAAAACGTCTGAAAACCAGTTTAGAGCCATTCCTGTGCCTGAAATCCTTTCATTTGGCCATAAACCAGTGCAATGTCTGTTCAGGTCAGTGTGAGGAACTCCCCAAGAGACGAGGCAGGAGTTCACACCCTGTGGCCCTCCCTGCTCCCCAACACAGGCTGTGGATGCACAGACTGGGATCACCCTGAGATTAATGCAAGCAGACCTTTAGTAGAACAAAACCCCACAGCAAAGCCCTTGCAGCATTTGCTGTAAGGAATGAGGTTCTGAATGAGTCTAATTCCCCCTGGGAATTCATTGCACTGTAACCCTTCACCACAGCAAACACCTCCAGCATTATTTCTGTTTCTCCTTTGATTTTATGTGTGACAGGACCCTGGAAATGCTGGAATAGACTTGCCCTCTCCTTTGATTATCAGCAGCCACCAATGGCATCAGTGCTGTCTATGCAGGGAATAAATATGGTTGTGCTGAACAGTAAATTGCAGCAGGAATCCATGGATTATTTGGATTATTGCCAGAGTGGCTGTGTGCATTTCCCCCTGCCCAGATTTACTGCCCTTGCTGGCACTTCATTGTGTGCAACCCTTCTGCTGGAATTTGCTGAGGAAAATGAGCAGGGCTTTCCTCCCTGTGCTGCTGCCAGGGAAATCCCAGGGCTGGCAGGCTGAGCAGGGTGAGGCACAGCAGGGATCTCTGTCTGGAGATTCCAGCATCCCTCCTCTCAAACAACACTGCCCACACAATTAAATGTAATCTCTGTCTAGAGACTGCCAGCATCCCTCCTCTCAAACCACTCTGCCCACACCATTAAATGATCACTTAAGCGGGAAAAAAATCAGTCCCGCATTTCACTTTAACTTTTCTGAGGAGAATTCATAAAGGGTTAAAATAGAAGGAAATAATTTCCTAGTTAAAGATCTTCCCAATGCATTATTCTGTCAGCTGTTATATCTCTGATATATCTGATTAAAGAAACAAAAAACAAAGCCAAACACATTAAAGCACAGTGTGAATTGGTTTTATGGGATAAATACAGGATGGACAGGGCTATAGAATGAAAATAAATCACAGTGCTTTGTCATGCACTTGATCTTAGCACAGAGGAAGATATTTTCAATTTGCAATACGCCCTCTGAATATTGTTTTATATTAAATGACAATATAGAAACATTGTGTAGCTGAGCAGGAGGAGAAAGACAAGACAGAGTGTGTCAAAAAAAGATGATGTAGTCATGAAACCCTGCCCTGCTGAACTCATTGTGAATTCTGCAGGTGTTTGCAGCAAAACCAGCATTATCAGAGCTAATCTTATAAGTGATGGAGGAAAAAATCAACCCTACTAACTTCAGCTGAGCTGAATCACTTTCTAAAGGAAAAGTAATCCAGTTTTGACAGGGCCAAAAAAATGGTGAGAAAAGATTTTGACAAATAATGATAGGAAGTTAGGCAAGAGGAGATGAATGCAGTGCTTTTGTCTAATTGTGTGCCTGGAGAACAAAACCTTTACTTCAGGAATAAAGTGCTATGATAGCTGCCAAATACCAAATCTATCAGTGCACAGCATCCCCCAGAAACTTCCATTTGAAGTCATCCAGGCCTTCTGAAATAACTGTCAGGTCAAATGAATTATTAGCCCTAAGACAAGAAAGTTCTTTGCTTTTATTACTCAACAGAACTATTCCATCTGATTAAAGTTCTGTTTGCATCATGTGGCTGCTTTATCTCTGCCACTCTAAATTGTTAATTTCAAATCTTTCCTTTTGGTCACTGGGACTTATTTTTGTCACAGAATTTTCACTGGGAGTGATTTCCAGCTGCATCCTGAGCTCAAACAGTTCAGGTGAAATGAGAGCAAGATTCAATATTAGCTCTGCTTTAATTCCAAGCTTTACATTTGTGCTGCTAACACTGAGTTGGCTCCTTCTTGTCACAGCAGTCTCTTCTCCAGGCCAGTAATTCATTAGCAGGATAATGAACGAGTAATTTATTGACTTGCAGGACAAAAGAGACTCAGAATCATTAGGGAATGACCAGGGCAGTGGCTTGTGCTGGAAATGTGGTGCAGGAATTTGATCATTTGGAATTTCTACCCAAGAACCAGCACACAAACAGCACGTGCAGTGTTGGAGTCAAATGGCCAGAATTAGTGAATAGGAATCACTAAATCAATCCAGCTTAGATCAATGATTCATCCATGGTTGATCAGTTGGATGGATTTGTACCCCAAGTCTTTCCAGAGGTATAACTCAAAGATAAAATGATGATTTCTGCTCAGTCCTGGAGGAAAACACCACATCCCAACCAAGTTCTGAAGTGGGTGGGTGTTTGTTCACCTGTGCCCATTCAAACAGCAGCAACCTGAATTTACCCCCAGAGACAGAGAGGACCCAGGGGGAAATTGGCTTTTATTTAATATATCCTTTGCATTTGTGCCCAGTTGTGATTTTCCCTGGGAAAACTGTGCATGGGTGACCCTGACCATTAAAATAAGACTGAGCCCTTCCCTGGCCAACTCCTCCTTCATTGCTTCCCTGGCAGCTCCCTGGCAGTTTCCTTCTTACTTTTTGTTTGTTTTCAATGCAAACTTTGCTTCCCCCCATTTCAGCCATTCAACAGCACCATTTTCAGTAATTCCCTGAATAATATCTGATGTCTTCAAACTTTTATAGCACTTCAGGTTTGCAAGCTGGAGGTGTTGTTACAGCCTCTGAGGCTGCCACAAATCAGAGAATTCATTACACAACAAAATACACTCTCAAATGGAGACTGCTCTTAAAAACATGCCTATTTTTCCCTGCAATGGTGTAAAATAACTGGAGGTTTAAAGCCAAATGGTCTCCCTCACCCAGGAAATAAGAACTGAAAATACTTTTCCAGGCAGACACAGAACTCCAGTGCAGAGGGAGTGCAGCAAATTCACATTCCAGCACAGAGAGGGTTCCCACATCTCTGTTCCACCAAAGTGACCTGGCCAAAATGAATTTTTGATCACTTGGGGAGTGGCTGGAAAGGCTCAGATCACATTCAGCTTGTGCCTGGGTGACCCTCTAGTGAACTGTTCACCGGAGAAAGAATTTGGTCCTGGGTTTGGTTTGGTTTTCTTTAGCTCAGGGTGAGGGAGATGCGCTCACGCTTTGGAACATCAAAAGCAGGGTTTAATCACAAAGAAAAATAAATGGGAATGAAAAATAGCCCTGGGCTTGGAGGTGTTCTCTGCTCCCCGTTGAACTGAGCAGGATCAGGAGGGGTGTGAGTGTATTTGTGTCACAGCCCAGTGGGCAGCACCAGGGCAGGCCCTGGCAGTGGGCAGAGGCAGGAGGAGGAGCTGCTGGGGCGCAGCAAACTGAAAACATTTCATTGTTTTCCTGTGGTTTGTGACGGAAATGGAAATAAATTTTGGGTGTCTATAAAATCCCAGAAAGTATCACAGAATCAGGGAATGGTTTGGGTGGGAATCCATGGCAGGGACACCTCCCACTGCTCCAGCCCCATCCAGCCTGGCCTTGGGCACTGCCAGGATCCAGAACAGCCATAGCTGCTCTGGGAATTCCATCCCAGGGTCTCCCCACCCTCACAGGGAAGAATTTTTCCTCATACCCCATCCAGACCTGCTCTGGGTCAGTTTGAAGCCGTTCTGTCACCACAGACCCTTGTGAGACAGGGCAGCTTTATCCAGGACACTCTCTGGATTTCTCCTTTCCCTGGACGTAAACTGATGGCTTTTGGCACAAATCCCATCAGCTCAATCTCAGTGCACTGCTTTGCTGAGTGTCTCCACATTACAGGAGATCTGCTGCCATTAGGAGAGGGAAAAAACCTCCAGTGATTTGCTTTAAATTAGGATAAGGGATGAAAACACTTCCTGTTGCTCTTACAAACTGAATCTCCTTCCCTGGGAAACTCAGCTGAAGACAAATTGGGCTTTCTCACTCTTTTACTAAGTCCTCAACAATCAAATAACAGAATTGTTAAGTAGCACACAGATGAAGTAAATAATTTACTTACTGCAGGGCTTCCTAGGCAGGCTCTTTCCTGTCTGAAGATAAAGGGCTGTCAGCATCCTTCAAAACCTGCTGCTTTTCCCTTGCCAGCAATACATCTGCCTCATCTAAGTGCCTCTGAACATGGAGCTTTAATTGCTTGCTGGGAAATCTGCATGACAAATCTACAGCCCAGAGTCCTTATTTAAAGAATTTCCTGAACATCTTTATTGAGGAGAAAAAAAACCCAACAAAAACCAAAACAAAACCTGCAACCCAAACCTGGCTTGATCTCACAGCTGTGCTCGTTTCATTCTGCATCAAAAGAACAGCAACAACAAAAAAAACACATTTGTCTCTGTTTTCTTCCATTCTTACTACCCTACACTTCAGCTGCTATAAAATTCAATGTCTGGGAATAATTAGAAACACAAATGGTCACATTTTAGACACACAGGGTCAAGGAAATGATGGGAAATCGTGGTCACCTTGCAACCACACCCAGTTTTACTGCAGCAGCCCTCCCTGGCACCATGGCACCAGGAGCACAAGGGATGGACCAGGGTCACAGGGGATGGACCAGAGTCACAGGGGATGGCACAAACCCCAAATCTGTGAGTCAGATGGCACCAGGATCATGAGGGATGGCACCAGGGTTACAAGGCATGGCGCTAACCCCAAATCTGTGGGTCACAGGACACCAGGAGCACTAGAGATGGCACCAGGATCATAAGGGATGGCACCAACCCCAAATCTGTGTGTCAGAGGGCATCAGGATCATAAGGGATGGCACCAGGGTTACAAGGGATGGCACCAACCAAAATCTGTGATTCAGAGGGGACCAGGGTCACACGGGATGGACCAGGGTCACAAGGGATGGCACCAGGGTCACAAAGCATGGCACCAACCCCAATCTGTGGGTCAGAAGGCACCAGGAGCACAAGGGATGGCAGCAGAATCACAAGGGATGGCACAAACCCCAATCTGTGGGTCAGAGGACACAAGGGTCACAAGGGATGGACCAGGGTCACAAAGGGATGACACCAACCTCAAATCTGTGGGTCAGAGGGCACCAGGATTATAAGGGATGGCACCAGGAGCACCAGGGATGGCACCAACCCCAAATCTGTGGGTCAGGGGACACCAGGAGCACAAGGGATGGCACCAGGATCTGTAAACTGAATTTCAACACCTGAGCACAGCAAACCAAACACTGAATATTTCCAGCACCTGTGGTGGGCTCAAAATCCCCCAGCACAGACAGGCAAAGTCCTGAGGACATCCCACACCTGGAAGATGTAAACTGAGCATGATTTATGTTAAAATAAAAATCCCTACTAGTGACAATACCTGGGGATTTAAATGCAGGTAAACGTCTGAAAATTCTCTGTGCAATTCAGGTTTTTTAACTCATTTCATGATGTTTTACCAACTTTTTCCTCACTAGTTAATAATTAAAACCCACTCCTGCAAGTGTTTTGCACAAGTTCCCATCTGAGAGCTATTTTATTGTTTTCAGCATCACCCTCTACTACACACAATTGCTAAAACCCTTTCTATATGTTGAATTGAGGAACATTTTGCTGCTTGGATAGGGAAAATTTTTTTTTTTCAAAGCAACATCAGCTGCACTGATTGTGCTGAAATATTAAAAAGTATAAATTATTTATCCAGAGACAGACAATGCTTTCTTCAGAGCACCACATATATAAATTACATCCAGTGCTTGATTCAGGATGTTGAGTTGGTGAGAAAACATCCACCTGAACTCACTTTTCATTTTCTTCTTTTAAAAATCAGTGGTAGCAACAACAATATTGGAAATGGAGCTCATCACTTTGAAAATAGGGGAGGAAAAAAAAGTCCCATCAGCTACAAACATTGTCTGGAACAAACCCAAGTGCTTTTTTTGAAGATGAAGATGTGCTCTGAAAAAAAAGGGAGCAGATTTTCATTGCAGCAATCAAGGCCTTCATCAAATCATTGCTGAGATATTGTTTCAGCATTGGAGTTCTGAGCATTCCCTGCAGGACAGCTGCAGAGCAAAATGCAACCCAGAACCTCCCAGCTCTTTATGGCTCTTAGTGAAGTTTTTATTTAATTATGTTGCAGTAAACCAAGCACTGCTTTAACAGCAAAATTGCTTAATAATAATAATAATAATTAAAAAAAAAAAACCTTCAGAAGCTTTCTAACAGCATGGTTTGTTTTACTAAAATAATATTCTAAAAACCCTTCCAGAGCTTTCTAGCAGCATGGTTTGCTTTACTAAAATAATACTCTCACTTGTATTCTTTCAGGTCTATTCAGGCTTTTCTGCTGAGGTTTGTGGGGCTCTGGATCAAAGCTACAGCTGAGAAAACCCAGCAAACTGTCCAGCAACACTTGGCAGCTGTCAGGCATGGCCAGAGGGGGCTGGTGTTGTTAATAATCCTCCAAAAAGAGCTTTTTACCCCAGCTCCACCATGACTTGGCCCCTGCAGAATTTGGGAAATCCTCAGTGTGACCCATGAGGTGCCAAACCTGCAGGGCTCCCTCAACAGGACCTCAAACTCTGGATGGCATTCCCTGCTCTCCAGTTAAATGAGGATTTTCCTGGATCATTGTCAGTGCTGGCATTCCCTGCTCTCCAGTTAAATCAAGATTCTCCTGGATCATTGTCAGTTTTGACATTCCCTGCTCTCCATCCAAACCAGGATTCTCCTGGGTTACTGTCAGTGCTACAGGCAGTGCTTTGTGCTGGGCAATAACAACTTCCAAACAACTTTATCTTAACAGCTCTCTGTGAATTTTTGTAGTTCTGAAGACAATTTTGATAAAGGAGCTGGCGACTGGATTGAATTTTCAGAGCAATCAGGCTCCCAAATGGAAGAAAATACAAATAATGAGAGATAGAAATGAACTCAGCTTGGTTTTCCTTTGCTGTTGAGCTCATCTTCTACCTTCTGTTCTCTCTCTGTCCCTGTATATTGTTTTCAGAGCTGTTTTATAGAACAAAAGGATTTTCAGGAACGTGCCCTCTGTGCCACCATCCCAACAATTTCAGCTGCTCGTCTGGGCTGTAATTGGTGCTGAAACTTCTTTGAGATCCTCTGAATAAAAGCAGCTCCAAACAACTCTTAAAGCAGTAAAAATGCTTAAAAACCAGCTAAAGCCCATCAGCTGGCACTGCAGCCAGAGAGGATCAGTCACCCACTCCAGGGGAGCTGCATTTGTCACTGTGAGCCTGCAGGAGGGGATTACCCAGAGCTGATGGATTCACCTCAAACTCTGCAGGGATTTATGGAGATGTGGTCTGACAAGGAGCAAATCCCAGCCTTTGGTGGGAAATATCCTTTAGAGCCAGGGGTAGCTCTTGGTACTTTTATTAGCACTGCACCTGTGAAATGATTGTCTCTGATAAACTGTGCTTAAATACATCGTCTCATAATAAATTGAGAAAATACATAATTTCTCTTTTTAATTTTTTTCCTGTGATTTTCCTTTCAATTTGAGGAAATTAAAAGGGAAGAGAAAACAAAGAAACTGTTGCTAAATGGCCAAATATTTGATTTAACACCATTTTCTTTGCAGAATGGGAGTCCTCTGTTCTGCTCATGCATGGAAATAATTTAATTTAACAACATAATAAACATTTAGAAAAGCATTAATATTTGATTAGGAAGTGATGTTGTTATACTAATGTCATTTATTTTAAAGAATATTGGCTTTAAAAGAGTATAGATTAAACATCCAGAGGATGAAGTGTAAGCAGTGGTTGAGACTCCTTAAAATGCTTGCAGAGAGGAAAGGTTTATTGGTCCTTAAATTAGGGAAATCCAGGATTTTAACAGCTCTCAAGGAAAGCTTTACAATGAACTGGTAATGGTTCAGGGTTTGAGTGTAAAAGGAATGGTTTGGATGTGAAGGAGCAGAAAATGAATGGAAAATGGAAACCACGAGTGGTGGGTTTTCATCCACTTGGCAGCAAAGAATTCACTTTTGTTTCATGTTTTAGCAGAGCTTTCCTGTCTTTTCTTTAGCCCATTCACAATTCCTGTGATGGGTTCCAGGGGTCCAGCCCAAGGGGGGACATTTCTGTGCCATTTATCCAAGATTTCAGCAGGAACACCTGGGTATCTGATTTAAGGGTCTTGGGCTCCCTGGTTTGGAGTTTACCTCTTCCTGGGCTTTACATTTCTATTCCTTGTGGAGTTTCAGCCTTTGTGGCTGTCTGCCAAAAACCTGGCAGAATAAAGGAATAACAGAAGGTGCTGAGCTCAAAAAAAAATGGAATTTTTTCCACTGGATTGCAAGTCTGGCTGAATCTCTGGCTGAAATAATCCCCTCCCCAGATAAACTTTTCTCAGAACAGCTCAGTTTTGATGGATCAGATGTCAGCTGATTTCACAGGGCTGCGAATCCCCTGGGGGTTTGCCACACAAAAATCCCATTTTTTGGCCAGCCACCATCCAGCCTCCAGTTGCTGTGAGCAGCAGGGACAGCTCTGACACATCCTGGGGGGCTTCACCCTGGATCCCTGCCAGGGCTCTGCTGGCTCCTTCCCCATTTCCCTCCCCTGGAAATGACAGGAATGGATGGAACCTGGTGACCTTTCACAGCTGTCAGCCCAGAGCAGCTCCAGCTTTCCTGAGCATCCCTGGCCCTGCTGGAAAGGCAGGGAAGGGTTTTTGTGTGGTGTCCTGGATGTGCTGGAGCCTGAGAGGGTCCCCGAGGAGCTACAGTGCCAAGGAAAAGGACAATGCACAGGAAAATGACATCTCTTGGTTCTGAGGTGGCCCTCAGGCCCTTTTGAAGGGAGCATTCATGGCTCTGAAATGCCTTGCTCATGAATGTGCTTCAGAAACCTCCTGGATTTGCAGTTATTACAAAAATACTCACAGGAATTAGAATATGAAAGCAGATAAAAGACTCTATTTCTACACTTTCCTACTTTCAGCTACATAGATTATGCTATTAAAATCTGACAAGTTGGCAATCAAAATAAAACACTGGCTTTGTTCAAAAGCAATAAAGATTCAGACTCTGCAACTGTGTTAAGCAGCTCCAGGAGAAAAAGGAACAGTCTGAGTATTTGGTTCTTGCTATTACAGTTTCTCTGGTCTCTCCAGGCACAAAAGACAGCGAGAATACTCTGATTTTTGCTTTTTCTGACAGATACAGTGAATCCAACCCAATGTGTGGGTTTAAATGAACCCATTTCATTTTGTTACCCATGATAAAACAGATCTGTCCAGACAGATCTGCTCAAGCTCACGAAAGCAGAATTTTCAGTGAGCTGATCTACTTAACAGAAAGAGCCTCATAAAAGTCAGAAGAACTCTTTAAAAGGAGCTGGGAGGGAGCAGGAGAAGCTCCTTGAGCAGCTGGAGGCAGCAGGAGCACTCGTGAGCTGCTTGGCAATGCAGCGCCCCATGCTCGCCCTGAATTCCCACTGTGCATGTTCAACACTGATCTGGATTTGCCAGCCAGCCCTGCTGGTTATTTATTCTCCTTTCTGCTCAGCCCCTGGCTGATATTTACAGATACCCACGCAGCTGGCAGTGTAACTGCTGTAAATACATGAATATTTTAGGGCTGGAGGAGATGGGCAGCTTTGTCTCCTCTCCTGTGCAATGTCTGTTTTAGCACCTGCACGCAGCTCTGCCCTGAGCTGAGCTGGCTTTGCACACAAAGGGGATGAGAAAATCCATCCTGGTGCAGGTGTCAGAGCCAGGGAATGCTCTGGGCTGCTTTGGGTTGGAAGGGACCTCAAAGCTCCTCTCATTCCATGGCAGGGACACCTTGCACTGTGCCAGGGGCTCCAGCCTGGCCTGGGGCACTGCCAGGGATTGCTCTGGGCACCTGTGCCCACCCTCACAGCCAGGAATTCCTTCCCAATATCCCAAAATCCCAATATCTCATCTAACCCTGCCCCCTCAATCTGCAGCTGGCCTCCCCTGGCCCTGCTGGCTCCTCGTGCTGCAGCTCCTGTGAGGAGCAAACAGAATTTCCTCCCCCAAGTCCAGTTCTTTTCTGCTCCCCACACTTCATTACCCCCACTATCAGTTTGGCAATTCCTCTTTTCTGTTTTAAAAGTCTTTTTTTCCATGTGGGGAGATTCCAGCAAAGAATTCCCAACCCAGAATTGTCTGCTGAGGGGAGTGATTGATGCCCTGGGCATCCTGAGAACTCCCAACCAAGCTCTTCTTGACCAGCAGCTCCTTCTCCACATGCAGATGCTTTATTTGACTTTAATTTCCTTCTATCAAACAAATCCATTAGAGCTGTTTTGATTTAAGAAACATTTCAGCTAGCACCGAATAGAGAAAATTTATTGCAATCAGAGGAGGTTTGTTTGCTTAATGAAATTTTTAAAAGAAAGTGTATGTGAGTTATGGATTTGAATTTTGGTTCCTATGAGCAAGGTAAATGTTTTGGGACCCATTTTTTACTGTTGCCATCACACACAGGAGGCACCAGAGGAAAAATTCTTTAGTTTAAAAGAGTGAAATTCCCCAAAAGGGATGCCAGCCTCTGGAATAAATTCCTGACAATTTTCTAACGAGCAGCCAAGGAAGCCAGGTACAAAAATACCTTTGGAAGACTTGAATAAAGCTGCTGACAGGAGTTACCAGTTTTTAAAGATTAAATGAACTCCCCTGGTTAGAAGAAACATCTCCCTCTCCCCAAACCAGTATCATTTTTGGTGATTCATTGATTTGTTGTCAAGTTGCCCCCACCTTATCCATTATTAGCAGCCTGGGAATGCTGTTGCAGAGGGGAGAAAATGGGAGAAGTTGAATCCTTCACCTTTCAGAAACTTTTCAGGACTTCACCTTTCAGAAGCTGCAATGTCAGGAGCCCTGTGGCAGAGCACTGCTGTAAGAACACGGAAATGGTGCAGAGAGAGGGAATTTAAAGCCTGCTGAAATTAAAAAGAAACCCCAACAAACCACATCTCATCCATTTTAACTGTGCATCAGGCAAAGCAAATCTCTTGCTGACCCAAAGAACTGACCTCAGTCTTCTCTAAGTTCAATTCTTCTTCTCCTAATTAAAGAGCCCAACCTTGGGAATCCATCCTGTAAATGCAAACTGCCTCAGGTGACCAAGCTGGGGTTTTTTGGTGATTGCCTGGCAGACAAGGGGTAAATCCACTGCTCATCTGCTCTTGTTTCCTGTGATTCATGGCAGGGCAGCCCAGCCTCAGGAATGGTTTGCAGGGAAGCTCTGCCCCAGAAAATCCAGCTGCTCCTGCTCTGAGAGCTGGTGCTCCTTGTCACACACACATTTTATGAAAAATCCTTTCCTTAGGATTTTTTCTCCTGAGAGGCTGAGAGGCCTCAGATATGAAATATAAACAATGATTATCTGCTGCTGTGGAATGCAACAGGTGCATCTCTGATTGGTCTCATGTGGTTGTTTCTAATTAATGGCCAATC
>JAWWEY010000069.1:13033529-13077488 GCA_035582745.1 Loriotus luctuosus
TTAATGTAATATATATAATAAAATAATAAATCAGCCTTCTGAAACATGGAGTCAGATCCTCGTCTCTTCCCTCATCCAAAAACTCCTGTGAACATGGTCACATCCCCCAGAGCTCAGAGTGGAGCAGGGACAGGCCAAGGAGGGACAGGGCACCCTGCATTTCACTGGACAGCTTTAACAAACACCCACAGAGGGAAAAATCAAATTCAGAAACCTCTGGGAAAGATTCAGAGAGCGTTAAGGAGGAAATGTAAGGGGAAAGCTCTGGATGCAGGATAAACCCCAGAGGTTTTGGCCTTGTTCTGAAACGTGGACCAGGATGAAGGGAACTAAACAGAGAAATCCGTTTTAGGAACTGCCAGGAAGTTTCCCTGCTGTAAATACCCATCAGTCAGGCAGGTTTATCACTCAGCTGATGGCAAATCTATTGTCCTGCAATGTTTTCCCACCTCACTGAGCTCCAGAGCTCCTGCCCTCCCTGGGCTTCCCCAATAAATGAAAAGGAGCAAACTCCATCATTGCTTTCTGATCTCACCTCCCCAGAGCTCATTTCCCATTCTGGTTTCAAACCCAGCTGTTCAGGTCTGAACTGCTGCACCCACACTGCAAAACCCAGGGGGCAAAGTGAAGTTCTTTGTACAAACAATCCTGATATTGTCCTCATTTCAATGATCACTTTGATCTCCAAAACAGGGGAATATCAGCATTTCTGCGAGTGGGGGCCCAGAAAATCAGGTTAGGAGTTGGGAAACTGAGGGACACAAGCAGGGATGAGCTTCCTGCACACAAGGAGAGTGTGACAAGAGCATGGACACATCTTGTTTTTCCTTCTCCCACCCCTTTATTGCACTTGAGAACTTCAGTGCAACAGAAATTCCAATGGAAAATGAATTTCTTTGCTGCAAAGCCTCAAGACTCGGACATCATTTCCATGCAGGCATTGAAAAAGACAAATCCCTGTGAAAAAGGTAGCACAGAGTCTATAATTAACTGTGGCATTTTTTCTTTTCTGTGAGAGGGAAAAAGACCAAAGTGAAATTACATTGGCATTTTAATGCTGGTGTTTCCTAACTCTTGCAAAATTATTTTTGGCACCCTTCATAACAAGTATTCAAACAGAAGGTGCAATTTCATAGCGATGCCACAGGTTTAGAAAAGAAAAAATAAATTTAAAAAAACCACCTCAGCACAGAGAAATGTCACCCATACAATCCATCATTACCTTTGGATGTGCTTGGAAAAGCTCAGAAACCATTTATTTTAGCATCAGCAGCTCAGCAGTGAGCTCTCCTGGGCCAGGAGCTTTGTCAGGACTCAGGAGGAGCTGAAAGGTTCCTGCAGCCTCTGATGAACCCGTGCTGGCCCTGTGCCCCTCACAGGACACAGCAGCTGCAAGGAGAACTCAAAATAAAGTGATTAGCCAAGGAAAGGCCACTGCTCACAGTAATTAATACAAGAGCTGCTGCTGCACTGCCTTGAACATTGGGCAGTTAATGAAAGCCTGGGTGGGAAATCTCTATCGAGGTCACACGTGGAGTGGCAAATATTTTAACTTTTCTTTTAGGCTTCCATAAACTCAGCATGGATAACAAGTCAGGAAAGGCTCCTCTGGCCACTGACACCTTGTCCAAGGTTTGATTCATTTGCTGCTGAAGTCAAAGGAGATTTTTCACTTGGAGTTCAAAGCTCCAATATTAATTTATACTGCTGGTACAATTCATTTCCCCTTTCCCTCCATTGTTTTTGGTGCAGACAAACACCAAAACTCCTCAAATAAAAGATGCTCTCCATGTTTTCTTTGGTTTGCACTGGAAGAAAAATGTGATAATGCCCCTTGCTCTGTTATTGGACATGAGATTTTCACAAAATTTACACCAGAGCTGTAATTTCACAAGGAAACCAATCCTCCAATGAACTGCTCACCTTGGACACTCCCAAATGTCTGAGGTCTGGCCTAACAAAATAAAATGATGTTTTTAAGAAAGTTTCTTCCTCCCAAGTATTTCACAGGCCCCCAGGTCACAGCTCTGCAATGTTTTAATCCTGAGACACAACAGAATCCTCAGGGAGGGGTTGATGCCACCAATGACCCTGTGAGACCTGAACTTAATTCAGAATATTTGAAAAGGTTGCAACTTCTTTATCAGAAAATTAAGTTAACCCTGCAGCAAGGAGCTTCTGGTTTAAAACTGGAGTTTTAAAGCTGATATTTATGAAACTGGAGTTTTAAAGCTGATATTTCCAGACTCCAGTGATGTCTCTATCCTGTTTTGTGTGTCTCTCTCTGGCTGCTGCCCCAGAGAGGAGAACAGGGCAGCACACAGCTCCAAGCCTGGCCCTCAGAAGGAATTTCCTGATGGCTTTCGGTGGCCTGCCACATGCCCAGCTCCAAAAAACCCTCTGCAATTTAGTATTTGAATATGATTTGGATGGAGGAGATCAATTTTATCGTGGCACTTTGCCAGAAATTGATGCCTAGAGGGAGAAAACCTGAAAAACGTGGTTGCAGGTTTATTTTTGTTGACAGAGATGGAAGAATATTGTTTGTTTATTTTCATTTTTTTTTTCCCTGAGGACAACAAATAGGAAACTCCCAAAGCTCTTGAAGAACCACCAAAATAAATCAGAGATTCAGCTCAGCTGGGTTGATTTGCCCTTTCAGCCCTGTCAGACTGGAAAGGTTTAAATGGAAGCTGTGCTCCCCAGTGGCTCAGCTGGAGTGTCCCAGTGCAGGCACAGAGATCCATCCCTGCTGCTCCTGACAGGGGCAGAGGCACCAGGGATAACCTGAAACATGAAAAGGGTACAAACCACACAGCTCTGGTGTGCAGCTGGCTGCCAGGGTGGGGAATGGGCTCCAAAGGAGCAGAGAATTCTCCTTGTGGAGCTGGAGCATCTCCAAACCTTGGGGTAAATGAAGATGCAGAACTCCCTAGCATTGTACCTGTGCTTGTTTGTCCAAGGGATGATGGAAAAATCAACCAGGAGTCCCTTGCTGGGTGCATTCTGAACCCAAAATAATCAACACCACCTATTCCAATGGACTAAACTGCCCCTGTTTTGGCTCCCCAGTCACCATTGCCCAAGAATTAAACTCAGAGTGTCTGCAGGAAAAGCTAATCCAAGGCTGGATGCTTGCTTGTAAATAAATCTTGGTGCTAATCCAGTATTGCCACCACTCAGAAGCAGCTTGTTACAATATTTGTTATTTAAGAGATTATTTGACTAAAAAAAGAAGAAGATCATAAGTTTGCTGTGTTTGATCTAAAAAAACCCCACAAACAAATCCCACTGAGCCTGTTCTGCAAACACGCTGAATTTTGGAGGATGAAAGGCAAGGCAGGAAAAGGTCATGCCTATTAATTTCAATCCTTGTGCAAACCCAGCATATTCCACACTTGCCTTGTAAGATTTGTGGCATTTGGGTAAATAATTTGTATTCCTTTCATGCCATTTGCAGCCTCCACACTCTGCATTGCTAAGTGCATTGCAAGCGGGGTCTTTTGCAATGCTGATGCCCCTCAGTTAATTCAAACATGATATTTCAGGTTTATAATTTACTATTTCCATCACATTAGCTCCACTTAAGTTGGTGAATTCCTACATAATTTGTCAGGTTTGTTGATAGGATTGGATGTTTTTTATGCTTTCCACTATAAATTTGTACCTTGACATCGCAACAATCTGGCAAAATCCTGAGATATTTGAACAATTAAAATGGAATTGGGAAGATTTGAGAGGAGCAGGACACTCCCATCCCATTAACAGAGGGTGAGGGATTCATGATTTGTGTGCAGCCACGGGGTGGGAGAGCAGCGCCTCACGCACTGCAGCCCTCTGCACATCCTGGCTGCACTCACCCCACAATAATAACATTGGAAAATAGGAACAAAAAAAGTCTCCTTTCATCTTAGGATAAAACCCAGTCCCTGCTGAGCTCCTGTGTGAGTGCAGAGAGAAGGGAGAGCGCAGCCAGGCCAGTGTGAAACCAGCACCTCCACCTGGGGAGCAAAGATCAAAGCCAGGCTCAGCTGTCCTGTCACTGCCAGGCCGCAGAGGGGCTGCAGGGACACCCACAGGGCAGCACAGGCCACCACCACCACAGGGTATCTTCCCTCTGTGCTTTCTCACTGCCTGTGGCCTGAAATCCATCCTGGCTGTGAGGATTTACAGCCAGAGATGGAGAGTGTGGTGTCGGTGGCAGGGGAAGCTGTGGGGGTGTCTCTCTCTCAGCAAGGCCTGTCCTGTTCCATGGCAGTTCTCAGCCAGCGTTTCTTCTCTCACATCTGCACAGGGGTGCACACACTGTGAGCCTTCTGCTGGGCTTTGAGAATTCCCTTTAAATCCATGTTCCACTCTGCTGGGCTTTGAGAATTCCCTTTAAATCCATGTTCCACACTCTGGGGAGAGGGAGGAGAGGGGAGATCCTGTGGGGACTGCAGAGCAGCAGAGCCCAGGGCCTGTCCCCAGGCTGTGAGCAGTGACAGGGGCAGGGTTGGGGGCTTGGGGAGCAGCAATCACCCCTGAGCACCCTGTGCCACCCAGCAGGGCAGGGGCTGGCACCTCCCTGTCCTGCTGGGGGCTCAGCAGGAGCTGCAGGGCAGGAGGGGAGGCACTGGGTACTGCCAGGGACTTCGGGGGAGATGGAGAGGTAATTAGGGATGGATGGAGATGAAGAGGTAATTAGGGATGGAGATCAAGAGGTAATTAGGGATGGATGTACAACACTGATCCTTTAAGTGGGCACTGATGAGTTTTGTGGTGTTCATCGGCTCTGCTTACAGCAGGTGGGAGATGCTGCTGAGGAAAAACTGATGAGGAAAAGCTGCTGAGAAAATGCTGCTGAGGAAATGCTGAGGAAACGCTGCTGAGAAAAAGCTGATGAAGAGATGCTGCTGAGGAAAAACTGATAAGGAAATGCTGATGAAGGAATGCTGCTAAGGAAATGCTGCTGTGGAAATGCTGCTGAGGAGATGCTGCTGAACAAATGCTGCTGCTGAGGAGATGCTGCTGCAGAATGTTTTCCTGCTTTGCCTGCATCAGGATTCACTGGAGAGGGCTCTGTCAGGAAATGCAGGTGAAATGAGAGCTCATCCAGCAGCTCCTGGGGCCATCCATCAGTGCTGCAGGCAGCAGGCACGGGGGATCCTGTCTGTGCTCGGGGAATGCTCTTGTTAGCACAGGGAGGAGCAGCTGAATGAAGCACTAAAATGAGAATTTGAACACTAATTACACGGCTTCCTGACATAACAGTATCAACAGCAATTTGCTGTTCCATCTTCATTTACTAAACACCAGGCCCACGTTCGTTAATTAGGGCTGTGATCAGCCAGCAGCACAAACAGAGCAGTTTTACTCTGCTGAGTGCATCCATTGGTGTCAGTGTCACCTGCTCCTGTGCCTGCAGAACTGGACACCACACACACAGCCTGGCTCAGACTCCAGCCCTGTCAAACACTCCCTACCTGGGAACAGCCTCTCAAGATCAAATCTTGCTTAGCTCTGCTGCAGAGAGATCTATTTGCATGTGGATTCAGACCTGCTGGTGCATCATCTCATTTCACATTGGGTTTTTCAGAAACTTCCACTCTGTACAGGTTCTCAGCTCAGGAGAAGGGATTGGAATTGGTAAGGCTATGAGGGGTTTGGGGCTGCATTATGAATCTGAAGTGACCATGAATTAAACATTGATGTTTTCACAGCTTTACTGACTCTCCTGTGAGGGACCCTCAGAGATCAATCAGTTTTCAGAGGTGGATTCCCCCCCAAACCCCACAGATCAGCCCCATCCCATGAGCTGCAGCACCATTAATTTGTGCCACAGGATTAATTTGTGCCACAGGTACATTAATTAATTTGTGCCACAGGTACATTAATTTGTACCCTGCTCAGGGTATTTACACCCTGACCTTGTTCTGGAGCAAAAGCATTGACAGGCAGGGAGGTGCAGGTGAGGAATTCTGCTCTGAGGCCAGACATAGCTGCTTTGGTCACTGCAATGTGTTTAAATTCATTGTTTAAATTCAAATCCAGGAGATCAAATTGGGATGGAGGCTCCACCACCCACCCAGGCAGCTCCTTCCAATGTTTCATTCTGGTGCAGCAGCAAAGATCACAGAGAATTTCTCATCAATGTTCTTTCATCTGGGAAAAAACCGTTTTACCTCATCCAAAACCAATGCCAGAATGTGCCAGCAAGAACTGACCTCTTTACACAAACTGAAAACATTTAGAATTTCTCTTCAAAGGCAATATTCCTCCTGCTGAGCACATTCTGTATCCTCCACTTTTCCCTATTCCTGAGCTGAATTGAAGTCTGAGTCCTTCATAGAAGTTTTTTCCCCCTCCCACCTAAGGAAAACCCGATTTTTGGGAGCAGAAGATCACAGGCAATTACAGCTTCATCATGGGTGCTGCAGCTGGGAGGGGAAATCTCCCCAAACATCCAGGCACGGTGTAAAAGCCTTCTGAAACCGTTCAATTTCCAGCAAAATAGAGGTGGGAGTTTATAGAGGCTCTGCAAGCCTGGGGAAGGTGATAGGAGAAGGAGCCAGACTTTTATTTGCATTATTTTATTCTTGTGCAAACCCAGCAAAATATGGGATTGACCCTGAGTGAAAGAAGCCTCAGCTGCAAATTCAGTGGAGAGTTTATTTTTGAAAGATGCAGCTTTTACCTGTGGAGAATTTCAGCCCTGTTTAGTGTCAGCTCCTTTATTACTAAATCTCTGCCAGAGATTGAGCAGTCCTTTCAAAAAGAGGCAATTTTAGTGGTGTTTAGACCAAATTTCAACTTCACTTGGCACAGATGGGAACTTCAAGAACTTCTCACAAGGCCAAACTCTGAAGATTCTTCATGTTTAGGGTGGCTCTATGTTGTTACATCTGCAACAATAAAACAAAAATTGAGAAAATAATGATTTTTCCTCAATTGCAATTAAGCCATAAAAAGAAAAATTAAAATATTAAACCTAGAAGGAAAATCCAAGATGTGAACATCGAAATCACCTTTCAGGGACTAAATTCAGACAAGGTTTGGAGCCTGTATTAAATGTTGGGCATGTGAGTATTGATCTTAATTAAACAGATGCGATACAGGAAGAGATCAAGGGCTCACCACTCCTCAGAGATAAATGAAATAAATAACTTTGTGTTAAAGATTAAGTGCACCATCCATTTTCTCCAGGAATTCCTGCAGCTTGCCTACAATGGAGCACAGGGCTGCTTTGGAAGGAGATGGTTCTGCTGCTCAGCTGGAGCTGGAACACAAAACAAAGGATGTGGCAGAGTCTGAGTGATTCCCAAGGCAGGTCCAGACCCACAGAGAAGCAGGAGAATACAACAGCAAAAAAAGGGAAAGAGAAAAACCCCTGAGAGCTGAAATTCTGCTAATAAATAAAAAAAAAAAGATGGCTACAGAAGGCTCAAATAATGTGGGTTTTTGAATCAGCAAGGAGTGGTACCAGCAAAAAAAAAAAGAAACTCAGAGGGATTTCTTTTTTTTCCATTCTTTTCCCAGACAATATCTTCTTCTCCAGCTCTTGGTGTCTTTAAATAGTTGTCTTTGAAGTTGGGCAAAGCAGACTGGCCATGAATTGTAGCACAGAAATGTGAGGGATAGTGCTTGAAAATGAAACCTAAGTGGGGAAAAGAAGGAAAAACTTGTATGAAATGAATTATTTTTGATATTCTAAAAAATTATCCATTATAAACACATCCGCCACCAACCTTTCTACCCTTCCTCCCCCTTTTTCCTCAAAATAAAAGTTACTTTTTCATTTACGAATAAATGGGGTTTCATACAGTTTCTGCTAGTTTATGTCTTGAATTCCCACATCTGAAAAATCTGGACAAATATTCCCACATCAGCTGGAAAAACTCCAGAGAATTCAGTTAAAAAACAACCCAAAAATCAACAACAAAGCTGCTTTGTCCTGAGAGGAGTTTCATGAGGCTCAAGAAGGAGGTTTGGCCATGTATAAAAAAGAGATTAGAAAATGCATTTGTCTCCATTATTAGCTGTGAATCTGATTAGACCTGTCTGGGTTCTCATCCATTGGCTTTTTATGGCAGGAAATGAACCCAGAGCTCCCCTCATGTTCCAGGGAAGCTGGTCCCAGGGCTGTGCCTCCAACTTCCATCGCAAAAATATCCACCATAATTGAATTCAAATAATTAATTATTAAAAACCACCTTATTAGGAGTGGTTTTATCTACCAGCTTGTTCTTTGGAGGGGCTCTGGGGTGGCTGGGAGGGTTTTTCAGTGAGAAAAGCCATTTTTCAGTGCTTTGGAAGGAACCCTGAGGTCCCATCCGAGCTGGCACGGGCTGAAGTGATGGAGAAATCTTAGAGGAGCTCAGTGGGTGTTAAACTGGAGGAGAAAGCACCTAAAAATACTGCAGCTCAACAAAGGAATCCTCCTTTTTTCAGCTGGAAAAACGGCCTTGAACTGGAACAAATCTCAGCACGGAGCAAGGTGAATCTGCTGGCCAAACGTTCAGGGAACAAAAGAGCAGCAGAGCTGATGGAGCCAGGCCATGGCAGCAGAAATAAAGAATAAAATCTGAGGCACCTGAGAAATTATGGCAACAGAAATAAAGATTAAAATCTGAGGAACTTGAAGAAATTATGGCAACAGAAATAAAGATTAAAATCTGAGGAACCTGAAGAAATGATGGTAACAGAAATAAAGAATAAAATCTGAGAAAGCTGGAGAAATGATGGCAAGAGAAATAAAGAATAAAATCTGAGGAACCTGAAGAAATGATGGCAAGAGAAATAAAGAATAAAATCTGAGAAAGCTGGAGAAATGATGGCAAGAGAAAAGAGGAATAAAACCTGAGGAACCTGGAGAAATGATGGCTGAAAAGTTCATCAAAAATTCATCGAAACATCAAGAAACTTTCACACAGAGAAATTAAAGGAAACTCTCAAGTTCAGAGCAATTTTGGTTCTAAGCAGAAATGAGAACATCTGTTAAGTGCTGAAGCAACTTTTCTTTTTATTGTCCCATAAAGAAATTCTCTGTCATGCCAGCACTGTGTGTGTCTGTAAGAAACCAGGCTGGGATAAGCAGCAGTGGTATTTCTCATGGAATAAAAGAACAAGGGAAAGGATTCTGATTATTCAGCCCAACTGCAATGTTGGGCCATGTGCAGCACAGGTCTCCTTAATGGAATATAAGGGAAAAAAATCCAAACTAAATTTGATTTCTCAAAATGAATTTGGGTAATCTAGACTGAGTTATGTGGCAGGGTAGGCAGGCACTGATAAAGGACACAGAAGTGGGAATGAGGAAATGACAGGAAATTTCCCAAAATTTCCCAGTGTGTATTAGCAGCCACAATGGGGGGTTGATAAACCACATTTTGTTCTGCTTCCTAAATGCAGCACCTCAACAATTTTCCTCCAAATGCCCCTGAATTTCAGAGAAACCCACGTTTTGAACTTGCAGGAAATGGCATCAAATCAAATATTGAGTTCAACTGAAATTTGCCAGCTCTAAATGCAAATTGCTCTTTTACTTTTCCATCATTAAATGTAGCATTTTAACCCCAAATCCATCTGACTCACCATTTTTTTCACACACGAGCAGATGGTATTTTAGTTGCAAATAAATGTGACTTCTCTTCAGGATGTTTCATCCGTAAATATAAAAAGAGGCAGAAGAAAATTTCTTTTTTTTTCCAGAGCTTTAACTTGAGTTTGGACAGAGTGGAATGGAGCAGAAGGGAAATTTGTGTTTGAATTCTTGTTGGGACCTGGTTTTGTACACTCACAGAGCCAGACAATTCCTGTATTTAAATCCAGAGAAAGTTCCACATTCACTCATTTTTTGAGAGCCTCAGGGACTCCATCCCTTCCCTGGGATGTCTGTTCCAATGTTTTTCCACTCCTCAGGGCAGGAATTTTTCCTGATACTCGACCTGAGCCTCCCCTGGTGGGACTTGAGGAGGTTTTCCCTTGTCCTGTCCCCCAGGATCTGCTCAAACCTGAGCTTTCCCCTCTTCCCTGTGAAACCCGGACCAGGAGCCCTCCTTGTCCTCCTGGGAGGAGCAGCTGCAGGGAGGAAATTGAACTCCACATTTCCTTTTCAGCCCTTTAATTGGTTTCTGTTCCACTTTTAGGTGCTTTGCTTGAAATCCATTCAAAGAATCCCACCCCCAAATCCAGGTTTTATTCAGGCTCTAGGTGAACATTAGGCTGAAATAATCAGAGCCACCAATAACAAACAGTTTCTCACTATTTTTGTACCAGCATGTTATGAATAGATACAAATAATTTCATATAAATACAGATACACCCCCACGTTAACCATGAATGGAGAAACACTTTTAAAATCCTTCTCATTTTGAAAAAGAAGTTTGATAAAGCAGCAGGTATCACTGTGCTTTGGGATGATTTTGTGCTGCCAGAGCTGTTTTCTGCCATGCAGCCCCATTATTTTTGCAGATGCCAGGACAGGCAGCATTTATCACCCCCTGCCCCCCTGAGCAGGCACAGACCCATCCCTCTGCTCTCTGAGAGCTCCACTCCTGCATTTATTTATTGTGGGAGCATCCACTCCATCCCTCACATTTAGCTTGTCTGGGAGAGGAAGAAGCCCTGTATTCAGATAGATGGGGAGGATTTTGCACTGTGCATTTACAAAAATGTCATTTTTCATCACTTAATTGGAGCCAATCCTGGCCCAGTGTTGGGCTGGTTCTGTATTGATGGTAACAAATTGTGACAGCAGAACAAAAGTGGGTGACAAATGCATCATGTCCCAATTAGCAAATCTCACCCTGCTGCTGTTAGAGGGGAATGAAAGGCAGGCCCACTCTGAAATGATCCATTTTGGTGGGGAAGTCACTGCAAAGATGATTTTCCCACCCTCTGTGGGAGTAACCCAGCCCTGGAAATGCCTGTCAGGGGTCTCACAGGGAAAAATTAGGTTTTCCTTCTAAAATCTCATTTTCCTGTAGGGACTGAGCATTCCATGCTCCTCTTGCCTTTGGACACGCAGTGAGGCTGCAGGGAGCAGAGCATTTTATGGCAGTGCCACTCCCTGGCTGTCCTAAATCTTGGCCCCAACAAATTGGGAAGGCAAAGTGGAGCCACCCAAGTGGAGCTGCTGAAGATGAGAGAGAGAAACAGCCTGGAAAATCCTTGGGAACGGTACAAATAATAATAATAATAATAATAATAATAATAATAATAATAATAATAATAATAATAATAATAATAATAATACAATAACGATAATAGTAATAATAATATAACAATAATAATACAATAACAATAATAGTAATATAATACTACTACTACTACTACTACTACTAATAATAATAATAATAATAATAATAATCAGAGAACACAAGCTTGGAACAACCAAAATCTCCCAGTTCTTTGAGCACAGAGAATCATTTTGACAGGGAAATGAATATTTGGGGGATATTTCATTCTGACTTCTTGTAAATTAATTGTTTTGCCTTCCCATGGAAAAGGAGGTCAAGAAGGAAATCAGAGTTGGGGGAATCAAGTACTCGAAGGTCAAGTACTGCAAACACTAAAGACTTCCTCAGAACCAGTAAAACCCCACAAAATTGTATTATTTTAAATTTCTCTGTAATAATGGGCTGTGCTTTCATTGCCAGCCTTTCAGGATAATGGCATTACCAGACTGAGGTAATATTTGAAATATTTATGACACGGAGCTTGCCTGAATATGTTGTTTTCATGTAATTAAGGGCTGTGTTTGACATGGATTAATGCTCATGGAAATGTGGTATATTGGATGTTTTGGTAAATATTTCCTTGCTCATTCTCCATGCTATTTTATGCTGTTTTTAATGAAACCATCAAAAATATTTACAAATCTGCTCCTGAAATGGCAGCTTTTGATGTCTTAATTTTCCCATGAAGTATGGTCGACCTTCATTAGAATTCAGCATTTTAAGACTCTTGCTCATAATCCCTCTATATAATTTACATGGAGCTTAAAACTAATAAACAAAACCTTTCCTCCGTGGTCTCTGTGAGAGCACAGAGCTTTGTTTGGCTGGGATTTTTTCAGTTTTAATCAGAATATTTCAGCAGAGCACAGGGATGTGCTGAGGTGGAGCTGCAGAGTGAGAGGAGCATTCAGTTCCTGCAGATGTGCAGCACACCTGGATTCCAAACCCAGGCACATTCCTTGGGATTTTATTTCCTGTTAAATGGATGGGGAGTCCCTGCTCTGTAATTGGGGTTAATTTGGTTCAGGACAGCACAAATCAGCCATTTGTTCTCACATTTCAGCTCCAAGTCTTTCTCCTGAGTGTCTGACAAGCCTTGAGGATTGTGCCTTAAATCCTAGAAGGTGAATCATTGTTTCCTAGGCAGCGTATTTGTACATATCTCATTTTTTAAAAGATATATCTCATTTTTTTTAAAGACAAATGCTGCTCTGCACACCTAAGATGAGCCTGGAAGCTTTCTGGATCCCTTCTTCAAGGTGGGAGAACCCCTCCATAACCCCCAATTCCTCTGCTTTTGCCACTTGAATTGAAACTGGAATGATTCCAAGGAGGTATCCAATGACCTGCAATCATTCAAATTTTATAAAGAAACCAAAGGAAGATGCTGTGAATCCTGCAGTCATTCAAACTTTTTATAAAGAAACCAAAGGAAGATGCTGTGACTCCCCTCTGAAGTTTCACAGAATATTTAACCCTGAGGTGGTGCTTGCAAGCTCTGAGAAAGTGATTCCCAATTAATGATTTATCCAATGGCTTTAATTTGGTTTCTTCCTTTTGCAATATCTATAATCAGATTGGGATTTTCTCTCGTGCATTCGTTCCTTAAAACAGTTTCACAAATTAATTTAGCAATTCGCTGTAGCCCCAGTTATCTTGTCAGCACAGGAGATGTTGAATTGTTTTTCCAGTGGGAGTTTGGATAACAGGTGGAATTTGGGAAGGTGAGGCCCAGGCAGGTGCAGGCACCTCAGCAGGACACAAAGGTGAAACACAGAGATGGCACCAAGGCTTTTCTCTTTGAATTAGAATCAACCTTTATAAAAGATTTTATAAAAGCCGCCGCATTCTGTTAATTCTTTGTTTTAATATTAGCCTCAGAGTTCAATTTTGGTAGTTAATAGAGTAGAATAAATGGAATTTTTTTTATCAATACCCATTAGGAGAAGCAGACACTTGCTAGGAAGCAAATTTGCTGTTTCACTTTTCATTAATTCACCTGCTGTGTATTTACACTCTGTGTATAAAATCCAGAAACTTCTTCAGCCATCAGTGCAGGGCTGGGGATCCTCTCCAGAGCCCTGGGCTTTGCCCTCCAGAGCAGCACCCTCAGTCTGAGGCCAGAAGGATTATTATTATTTTTTCTCATGTTAAATCAGCTCCAGTAATCAGCTGAGCTGCCCACAGCCATCCTGAGCCTCTGAACTGTTTATTTGTGTTACAACTAATCCATGGCTTTGTTCTTTCCTGGTCCAAGCCCTGCTTTGAACCTTTTTCCTTGTAGGATTTGAGTTCATGACTTATTCCTCCAAAAGCTCTTTCCTGTTCTGACTTTATTCAGCCAAAGTTTGGAAAGGACCTTGAAGAATTTGGTCTCCATCATCTAAATAAACATTTATTGTCCCTGGAATTCTCTACAGCCCAGCCCAGAGCTCTGAGTGCCACATCCAGTTTTTCCCTGGACACTTCAAGGGAGGAAAAAAGGAAAAAGGAAAAGGGAAAGGGAAAGGGAAAGAGGAAAAAGGGAAAGGGAAAAGGGAAAGGGAAAAGGAAAAGGAAAAGGAAAAGGAAGAGGGAAAAGAAAAGGGAAAAGGAAAAAAGAACAGGAAAAGGAATATGGAAAAGGAAAAGGAAAAGGGAAAGGAAAAGGAAAAGGAAAAGGGAGAGGAAAAGGAAAAGGAAAAAGGAAAAGGAAAAGGGAGAGGAAAAGGAAAAAGGAAAAGGTGCCTCCATCTCTGCTGTCTGAGCTGGGAAATGGGGCAGTTTCTGCCCCTTTTCCAGAGAGGAAATGTAAAAGAGAGTTTGGATCAAGATCTACCAGAAACCTGACGTCAGGAAAAGTTAAAACCATTCCTAAGGTTCCATCAAATATTGGGAAATTATTTTTCCTTTCTCTTCTGCCCGAGCCAGAAGATCAAACTGGTGCCTTGTTAATGAGGAGAGAGCTGGCAGAGCGTGGCTTTGCAGATGAACAAAGATTTTATTAATAAATCTTTCCCTGTCCAATGTCCTTCCTTTGGTCAGGGCAGAGAGAGGCTCTTGTGGCAGTGGAGGAGCTCTTTGTGAGAGCCTGGATTCTCTGCATTTGAAGTTGTGCTCCCCATTTCATTGCAGCCACATTTCATCCGAATATCAAACAGAACCAGCCCCTCTGAAAACATTCCCAGGTAAAAGGAGCACGGCTTTGGGCTGGAAAGGAGATTTTTCATCCCACTTTAGAATATTCTTTTTTATTTTTTTATTATTTTAACGTGCCAGGTGCACAGAGATCACATTCATTTGCTCTTGGAAAGGTGAAAATTGGCAATTTGGGTTCACTAAAGCCAAGAGTGACCCTGGTTTGTGTCACTCATTTGTTGTCAGCCCGTGGGAGTGGTGATGTTTTGAGCAGGATGGTGAAATCATTACCAAATTCACTCCATCATCTGCCCTGGTGCTCCTGAAAATGGAAACTGGGGAACACAGGAATGCCAAGGAAAAATATTGAAATCTTTGGAGAGAAGGGTAATTTTACAGGAAAATCTGTGTGTTTAATACACTGAAAACCAAGGTTGTTGTTTAATATGGAAAAGGATCCCTGAATATTGCCAAGGGCAGTGAGTCCTTGCCCAGCCCTTCCAGGCTGGGAAATGGAAAAAACTCAGAATTTTCCTGGGCTGTGAATTGAATTTTGTGTGTATTAAAGACTGTTAGCTGGAACTAGATGATCTTTAACATCTACAATCCTATTCTATGATTATGAAAATGGGAAATTTATTTTCATTGTTCTCATGCAGTCAGTTTGAATTTGGACTGATCTGAAACAAAGACACCACCCAGAAAACATGGCCTGCATTTGGCAGACCTCTGCAATTTCAGCGTTTTTCTCATTCCCTTCTCCTGAAACCAAATTTTTACAAAGTGTGTTTTAACACTGGGCTGTGACTAGAATATCCCTTACCCACACCTTAAAGTAGGTGACATTTGCTTTTGCTTTGAGCTAACTCAGATAGGAATTTTCTCCAAGTCTGAAGGTTTGTTTAGAGCCCTTAAACACAATTTCATGCTCAAGCCAGTCAGCCTGACAAGCTCCATTTTGGTTTCCTGCAACACCATCAAGCTGCTCCAGTTTCACTTAAAAGGTTTAAGACCTGAGCCAGTAGAAAAACCTGAAACCAGTGAAATCACCCAATTGCCTTTTTCTTCCTCCAGCTCAGAGGAGCTGACATTTCCAGCCTGGCTCCCACTCTGCTCCTGTGGGAGAGGGAAAATTTCCATTGCAGCTTTTCCAGGAGGTCACATCCACTCAGGAGAGCTTTAAGCCTCAGAGTCTTTAGCACCGACTCAGCTGTTTGAAAAATCACATCATTTCCCCCCAAAATAATTCTGCTTCAAGGGCTCTTTTCCCATCGAAGGGGATGTTTCAGGGAGCATTTCAATCCCCAAGACAATTTGCACCTTCAACAACAATCCCAGCTCCAACCATCTGTGCGCCAAGACACGGGGATATCGAAACTGGCCACATTCCAGCTTTTAAAACTGTTTTTCTGTCTCTGCTTCCTGAAGATCCACCAAAAAGACAGAACTTTCATTATTCCTAGTGCAGGTTTTCAATCAGATAATCAATCAGATTGATCATCTTCTTCAGAAGATCAATATTTTAAATTAATAGCTAATATTTGTAATTTTCCTCTATTTTTTTTACTACCAGACATAAAACACACACCAGTGATTCCTGTAAAGTCCCTTTGCTTGTCCTCTGAGAAAAAAAAAAAAAACCAAAACAAAACCAAAAACAAAATAAATTCCTCTTCCACACAACCCTTTCCAAGGACTCCAGGATTTATACTTCAGGATTTTATGGGTTCAGGATTTGATTTGTGTAAGGAAGAGTTTGTCCTCTCATTAGTCAACAAGGCTGGTTTGACAAATTTGTCTAATTATATGATGTATTTTACAGTATTTATTTTAACTTGCTGACGTTGAACGATTGAGCAGAGGTCAGGTGGGAGGCTCAAGGATGAGCCAGCACTTGTTTCATATTTCATCTTTCAAAGCCAATAACAAATGGCACCTTCTCCCCAACTGTCTGTCAGCAAAAGGAAAGAAACCTCATAAATAATAAACAGCATTTTCTGTTAAACTTCTCAGAGGGGAAAATCTAAAGAGGCAAGTATAGATTAAATGGTGTTCATTTAAAACAAACTCAATGAAAATAGGAGAAATACCTATTCTTTCAGTTATCTGTGTTTGTGGTAATTGCATTTTAAATTAAACTGCATAAAAACAGGGAAGAAGAAAGCATTTGGAAGACTGAAAAAAAATCATGGAGTGATTCCAAGTCTATCTCAGTGAAACATCTTCCTTTCTGTAATGGATCAGTACACCAGGATAGAAAATATCCTTTGGTTCTTTCTTGAACACTGACACTCCTGTCCTCACCTAAAGTGCTCTCTGGCTCCATCCAAATTAAGGATTTGCTCTCTGTGTGATCCCACTGGCCTGAAAACCGAGCCTGATACAGAAATTCTGATTTTCCAGCACATCCCGGAGATTTTTTTCTTTAAATGTCTTTTATTTTTGTACCTGAGCCCGTGATGAGCTCTGCACTGCATCCACCTGGCACCTCTTCAATGCTTTCTGTTTTACAGCTTGGTGGTGGAATAAAAGCTGCTTGCCTAAAAAATTTTGTTGTTTCTTGCAGATTGAACTGATTTCAAGCACTTTCCATGCTTTTGTATGAAAATGAGCTGTGCAATTGCTGCAATTATCTCAGCCAGCATGGGAAGGGTAAATAACCTCATGTCAGCCCTTCTGCCCCACTGGCTGATACCTTTTATTCTGGAATATTTCTTTATTTCTCAGAGTGCAAATTGGTTGCTTGATTTCAATACAGCCTTGCTAGAGTGAAAAAAAGAGATAAAATTAAAGTTCTCTGCTTTCTTACTGACCATTTCTCCCCAATTTTCATAAATGTGTGTTCAAGCTTGTGTCAATTAAACTCTTCATGTTATAAGCAGCCAGTGATTCTGTCTTGGAAAAGAAGTTTATTTATGGATTTGACTTCATAACTTATTCAAATTGCTTGGGACGTGCTTTCAGAATCACTTGTGCATAATCTAAAGCTCTAGAAATAAAAACATTGCTTTATTGTATTTTCATTAATTCTGAAAATCCCATGATCCCGTTTTCTCTGTCAGCATGGCAGGATAAAAGAATTCCCATTGTGAAATGTTCTTTCCTGATGAACCCATTAAAGTGCAAGTCTGTATTTCATCAAATATTTCTTCATTCACGTCCCCAGAGTGCAGCACAACTTTCTTTGTGTCACTTTGAGTTGCAGGAAACAGAACTTGCAGGGGGAAATGTTCTTCAAGGCTCTTTCCAGCACTGGGGCTGGGGAAGATCAATGTTATTTAGCACAATTTGCTAATTGGGGATGATTGAGGGCGAACAAAGGGAGACAGATTCTGAGTCGATTGAGGCTTTTGTCAAAATACTGGAGAGTTTGGAGGGAATTTGGAGAAGAGGAACCAAAGCAAATATTGAGGCGAAAAACCCCTGCAGCTGTTGAGAGTGATGAATTTTGTGAATAGAAACACTCAAGATGAGGAAAATCAGGTGCACGCCGAGTACAGAGAGCCAGAATTCCCCACATTTTCCCAAGGGGAACGACAGATCCTTGACAATTTGGTTGAAATTTTAGGGGGAACAGGGTGAGAAAAGGACCAACATGCAAAATCTTTTAATTGTAACATCCCTGAAGCATTTCTGTTCTTGGTGACAGGGAAGGAGCTGATGCCTCTCACTTTGGCCAAAGTGAGCCCAGATTCCCTGCCCATCCTGCATTCCAAGCTTTGTTTTTAACGCAGTGGATTTGGCTTTGGGGCAGGTTATTAGAGGTGCTTTAGGGGTGTCAAAGAGCACCAGTGTGGAGCCCTAAAAATCCAGTTTCAGCTGCCTGCAGAGCCTGCTAAAAACACATTAAATCCTAAACACTTCGGGGCAAGAGAAGAAAAATCATGTGGGAATTTACTGTTTTCCTTAATTCAGTCACTTTGATCATTGAAGAACAGCACAGAGCAGAGGGAAGATTTTCTACAGTCAATGGAGAAAAGAAAAAAATATTTCTAGAGGGAGATTTGTCCATATTCTTTAGGGATGGATATAATTCCTTCTGGAGATGCCTGTCCTACAAACCTTACCTTAAAATAATGCAATTATTTTAAAATATTGTGAAAACTTCACTCTTTTTGTGCCCGAGGAGTTTGAAACATGCAGCAAAAATATTGAAATAGCAGCAAATAAAACCAAAATTTTACATGCACAGATTGAGTGCTGTGACTGAGAGACCTGTTTCTATCACTGGAGCCTATTAATCACAGTAATAAACACAGCTTTTTCCTTGCTAAATTTGTGTTAAATTCATTAAATTTACTTATTAGACAGATTTAAAGGGTGTGAGTTGGGCCACACTATTGAATTGTGAGAATCTATAAAAAACATGTTTATAAACAGAGCATAAAGCATGTTCATAAACAGCCTTTAAAGCAGAGGAAAGTTCAGTCCCCTCTCTCCCAGAGCAGATTTTTTCCTGAGGACATCAGTACAACCACCCTGTGCTCAAAGCATTCCTGCCTAGACTGCCTAAACAGCACAAATCAAAATACTTCAATTGTCAATGATTTTTCCCTACAGAGTGGGAAGATGAGGTGAATAGTCACTAATGCAGGGGCTGGAATCCAATAATACAGAAACTTTCATACAATATACTTTATTGCAAATCAAATGTTATTGCTTTTAGCACAGCACTTATAAACTGCTTTCTTTTTTCCCTCCCAAACTGCCATAACACCTAAAATTTAACCTCTTTCAGAGCAGAAGCAGCAGGAAAGAATAGCAACAAATTTTTGGGGTTGGTTCTGAGAATGAATCATTTACTGAGGAAATTATGAATATATCACTGAATGCAGTCCTAGGGAACACTAAGTGATAATCAAGCTGTTAAATGACATTTTAAATCCTCACATGGAGCTCCATTTCTGTGATCCAAGTCTGGATGAAACTGTGCAGGATTTAGGAACGATTCTGTCAGAACCCAGTGAATTGATGGAGGAAGTTTTTGGGTTCATTGCCCCCAGAGGATCAGCAGGGCACAGCCTCCACAATCCCAGGGGAATCTCCTGGCCCTTGGGGAGCCCAGCCTGGCCTCTCCCCTGCCCTAAAACCAAAATCCCACCAACATCAGCTCCCCGGCCTGCCCGTGCTCCCAGCGCTGGCTGCACAAACACCTCCTGCAAAATCCCAGTTCATTTCCTACTCTTTGCTCAGATAAATGCAAATCAGCCCAAGGGCATGGGGAGCTCTTAATTAAAGCAGGGGAAACTTCAGTCTGGGTCACCCTGGGTTTATGGGCTGGGAAAGGGATCAGTTCTGTGCATCAGTTTCACCTGAGTGGGTTTGGTTGTGGCCTGGAGCTGTCCCAATGCTGCTGTTTTCAGCCAGGAACAAACTTAGATAAACTTGCTCTGTTTCTCAGGGTGTTCACGGGTGTTCCAAGGTCCCTTTTTAGTTTGGGTTTAATGCTGCTCTCCATTCCTTCACAGTGCTGCCAAGGATCAATGCTGATCCCTGGAACTCTGAATGCAACAGAGGCAGCACACAAGTGATTCCCAGAGACCTTTCCCTGTAAAATTTCTGTAAAATTTCCTGTAAAATGAGAGTTCCAGCTCTGAGCTGAGCTGATTTCATCCCCAAAATCCCAGCTCAGAGACTCCAGCCCTGAACCCTCTGCTCCAGCCAGCCCAGCTCCCTCCAAACCACAGCAAGGAGCTCCAGGAGATGCTTTTGAGGAATCCACTGAGTTTTTTGAGCAGTTTGACCTCCAACACTGCAGCTGAGCAGGAGCAGTTCCAGGCCAGGCAAAGCTGACTCCTCACACCAAGTGAAATGTTTATTCCCCTCACAGATCCTGTAATAAACAATCACTGTGCTGCCAAGATTACTCTCTGTTGTTAAATTGGGTATTGGCTTCATTAAAATGATCTATTTCCAGTTCTGCTTCCAGCTGTGCTTTAAGTAAAAACCAGAATTGAAATCTCCCTTGCCTTGCCAGCAGCAGCTTGAGGAAGGAAAAGCTGTTTTGCTGTGCTGGGGCTGACACAGATTTTACTCAGTTCTCACTCTTACAGCTGATTAGGGACTGCTCAGTGCAGGACACACAAAATCTCATCTATTAAATGCTCAGAAATCACATGAACAGAACCCATAAATCACAGAAAAACCAGGCTGGAGGGATAGGTAGCAAGACAAATATTTACACAGAGAATCTCTGAATTTCCCTGTCAGGACTGGTCATAACTTCCTCAGTAAAGTTCTTTCCAAAGTGATTTATTGTTCAGCAACATCTGCAAGTGCTTCTGATGCTTCTTTCTGAGGGTGCAAATATTCAGATATTTTTTCTTTTGGTCCCAGCATATTCTGCTCCTCTGACCCTCCATCTGAACAATCATTGAATTGGAAATGTTTTTAAGGTAAAGTGCTTCATACTTGAACAAAATGTTGCCTTTTAAATTATATTGGTGAAGTGTGTACTCTGAAAACAGTGATTTGGGAGAACAATCATGGCAACAGACACAGAGCAGGGAAATAAAACAGCTTCAGGGCTGTCTGAAGGAAAAAAGAACCTCAAATCAATAATGAAGAACTCACAGAGAGACCTGATCATCCCATTGATTGATATAAAATCCACAAATGGGAACTTGCACTTGAGAGAGAAAAAAACAACTAAAATGTGGATTTTTTAATGTGGAGATCAAGTTTAAAATAGAATTAAACCTTGCATGATGAAAATAATTAATAATAAATTCAGTTGGGTACATAGGGAAGTTCTCAACTAACTGTTAAAAAACTCTCCTTTGAATTGTATACCAAAAAATTATTATGGTCCTATAAAAACCTAACAAATATGAAGGAATCTTAGTTAAAATTCTACCAATATCTTTCAAAACCCATTAAAACACGCTAGTGAAGAATCAATAACTGCTGCTGCTCCTGCTCTCACTTTTATGAGCCTTTGGTTGTTACCAGTTTGTAATTTTGTCTGTAATCAGAGCACTGCCTGCTATTCACATCTTCTGCAGGAGACTTTGTTCAGGATGGAAATGTCTTTAACTCCATGAATGTCTTTAACTTCCATGGGAAACTAAAACTCCTTAGCTGGAGGAGGAATGGAAATGTACTTGGGCCTAATTCTGCCATAAGACACAGAAATCATCTCCCATAAGAGACAGAAATCATCTTGTCTGCCTTTCCCTCCCCCTTAGAAAGGAAATTTCTGTTCAGAACCTGCTGTTGTGGCTCCACAGATCCAATCAAAGTTGTAACCATGCAGCTGCTTTGTTTATTTATTTCAACCACAAACATTCAGAAACACTGAGGATAATATATAATATAACATATATAATTATATAATATAATATAGAACAATATAGAATAATGTAATGTAATGTAATGTAATGTAATGTAATATAATATAATATAATATAATATAATATAATATAAATAAACTGAAGGTTCAGAATGTTTCAGCTGTTAAAGAATCCTTCCTCCCTGGCAGCTGAAATATTCTCACTCACACATTGCAGGAGTGAGAAGCAGCAATTTGAGGTTTCAGCAGCTTTACTGCAAAAGCTTTTTGATTTTGTTGTACTTCCCCTGCTTCCAAAAAATTTCCCTGAGCTTAAAAGGTCTCCTAGAGGTTAAGAAGAAGCTCCCCTGTTTCCTGTGCAAGGAAAACATTCACTTTATTGCACTGTGCAGAGAGAAGTTCACAAAGCTCCTGAGGGTCCAAGGTCAGCTCTCCTTGGCTTTTCCTCTCCTGTTTGGAGTCCTGCAGGCAGGATCAATATTTGCTGTAAAGCCCAGCCCAAAGCAGGTGGATCTGGATGGATTTCCATGGATTGAGCCCTTCTGCATCCTCTCCTGCTCAGATCAGATCAGATCCTGGGGCTGGCTGAGCCCAGAGTGCTTCGGGTTTGCTTCCAGGGTCTCTCTGCTCCCTGCACAAGTGACACTGCTAATTAGCACAGCAGAAATCAGCTGAGCTCAGAAATTCCTCTCAGTCACCTCTTCACAGCCTGAGCAGTGTCAGAGCGTCAGGAAACTCCTCAAGGATCAGAGGGGAAAACTTGGGAAAACTTCATCAATACCTCAGTGAGTGCCAGGGGAGGGCCATTACTGCCCTGGAGATTTATTGCTCAGCTCAAAGCAAAAAATTAATTATTTATCGATAAAAAAATTATATATATATACACACACACATATATATATGTATTTTTATATATACATATGTATTTTTATATATGTATATATATATGTAATTATATATACATGTAATTATATAGATATACATAGATAGATAGATAGATACATTTTATATATATGTATATAAAATAAAAAATATTATTTTCTCTCTTCTCAAGCTTTGTCCTGGCTACATTTTTAATCTCCACCCTTCCCTCACAGTTCTGCTATTTTGTAGAGATTTTGCTGTTTTGATTGTGGGCTCACTCAGGGGGCCTGTGGTCAGTGGAAATCCTGAAATTCTGGCAAAACACCTCCAAGAAATCAGGCTAAAGGCATCTTCTGCCACTGAGAGTATTTACAGCCCCTTGTGCTGCCAGCCCATTAATCCCCTCTTGGGGAAGGCAGTTCAGGAACAAATTGGCAATACCAAAACTTCAGCAAGGCTTGAGGAAAACCAGAACTGTTTCCTTTTTAGCTGTATAGATCTGCCTTCAGCCGTGCTGCAGAAACAGCTCAGGCTTCAATTCTGAGCCAGGAACTGTAACAATCCATCCCATTTTGAGCTGGCAAACACGGGGGTGCTGTGCCAAATAAATCTGCAGAGTTCCCCCAGGGCTGCTCCTGTCCCACCGGGGCTTTCCCATCCCCTTCTGCCCAAATTCCTCAGCAGCTCTGCCCTCCTCTCTCCTTCCAACCCCACTGCTCAGTTATCTGTTAAACCATTTCTGTCGAGATAATTGGACTTCCCAGAGAGGGGAGGATTTGCTGCCTCTGAATCAATTCCCCTCCTGGCAGCCTCCCTCTCATAAAAACATTTTTCTCTCCTTACACTTAAAAGCTCATAAATACCTCTTTGGAGGAGAAAGTCTCTGACCTTTGAGGCTTGCAGCTGCATCTCTGAGAGTGACAGAATGAACTTCCCAAAGCTGCAGTTTTTGGAGAGACAAAGTGTGTATTTCAACAAGTTTGCCTTCAGCATTCCTTTCCCTATTTTTCCTTTTTTACCTTTCGCTTTTGCCTCTCTCTGCTCCCATTCCTCCTGCCCAGAGCAGAAGGGTTATTTAAAGCAGAAAAGCATCAAGAAATCATCAGCTGGGATTTTTTTCTGAGTTCTGTCTTTTATTTTCCATTTCCACTGTGTATCAGAGGGATAGATAACTTAAATCTCCTGATCTTGCAGGAAAACATTTTATTTATCAATTATTTCCCCGTTCCCTACACCTGTTGAAACACATCAAAGCACACACTCAAGTGAAAGCCCTGAAACACTTTAGAAAATTTCCTTTTAGGCGTTTTTAAGACAAAATTTAATAAAAATGAGCAATCAAAGTCTCCCATTTCACTCAAGTGTTTTTTAAGGGAATAAAAGGATTGAAAGCAACATGATAAATGTTCCCAAACATGCTTAAAAATATTTAATTTGCAAAATTTGTGTGAATTTTTCATTTGTTTCAGGAGAAAAAATTAAGTTTCATTGACTCAGTGGAAAAAAACCCAATTTTTTGACATTAACCAGTTAGAAAACAAATAAAGTGAATGTGACAAGTTAAAACAGCAGGAACTCCACAGTGCCTGGCAAAAATCTGGGCTGTGGTGATTCTTTAAATGAATTCATGAAATTAGCTCTGATTATGCACTACAGGAGGAAATTTTGATTTACAGAATAAAATCAATGCAGAGCAGAGCTCAGTCTTGAGCTGCTACACAGACCCCTGCAGAGAATCTGGAGCTTTACAAGGAATGTTTGCCAAAAGAGGTCCTTGGGTAATACAGAACATCCATTTTAATGACTCTCTCTTCATCATAAAGTGGCTGTGAAAGTGCAGCAAAATATCCAGGAGCACTGCTGGGAACCTGAGTGAGCAACGTGAAATTATGATTATGGGTAAGTCTAAGAGCAAATTATAAAAACAAAATCTAAATTTAAAGCCAGCAGCCCCCTGTTAAGAACTTTAAGCATGATTCCAGGTCTGCATTATTGGACAATTAGTATACAAATGAAATACTAGTGGGAATATGAGAAATGTTATTTATGGGTGCTTGGTGTTAAGTAAGAAATTATTTCAGTAGGTAAAGCCCTCAAGCTGGGCTTTACTCATTGGAATAAAGAATGATCCATCCCAGTGCTCAGGGAAATTGTGATGCAAATTGAGGCTGGGTTTTTTTTCCTTTTTAAGATAAAATATTTGTGGGAGCAGAACTGAATTGATTGCAAAGGTCTCGTGTCAGATGGTGTCACACAGAGCCTGGGCTTTTCCTGAGGATGGAAAGTTAAGCCCAGCTTTGGAACGGTCTGGGATAGGCTGGGATGGATGAGGGGAGCTCATGGCAGTGCCCCAAGGCCAGGCCAGGCAGGGCTGGAGCAGCCTGGGATGGTGGGAAGTGTGGATGGAGAAGCTTCAAGGTCCCTCCCACCCCAAACCACTCCGGAATTCTGAGATCCCAAAGCTCAGTGTCAGGCACAGCAGAGGAAGAAAAAATCTCAGCAGGTTCAGCTTTGTTCCAGGCCTGGAGCTTGGGGCTGCTTCTCCAGGGATGGAAACTGCATGAATTCCCATGGATTCCCATGAATTCCCATGGATTCCCATGAATTCCCATGGATTCCCATGAATTCCCTATGAATTCCCATGGATTCCCATGAACTCCCATGAATTCCCACAAATTCCCACGAATTTCCACAAATTCCCACTAATTCCCATGAATTCCCGTGAATTCCCAAGAGTTCCCAAGGATTCCCATGGATTTTCATGGATTCAGCTGTTCCCTGCACCTGGAGCAGGAAATCCCAGGGTCTGGCTGGGATTTTGGGGCACAGGACAGAGCCAGGAGCTTGCAGGTGAATTCATTTGAGTGGTAATTGCCTGGGAACTCCAGGCAGGGAGAGATTTAAACCCTTTGAAAGCATTTAAAGCATTAGGAACTCATTTACAGATGAAACAATGCCAGTTTAGGTCTGTGGGAAGCAGCAGAACCAGGAGTGAGGGACAAACCCACGGTGGCTGCCCCGAGGGGCCTGGAATGTGCAGCAGAATATCAAAGTCAAACACTGGGATGGACTCCCTGACATTTGAGGGCAGGTTCAGAACTCCCCAGGTCGAGCAAATAAAGGATTGCTCAAATGCCAGTGTGGGTTTTAATTAAAAAGTGCAGCCAGAGGAGGAAAGGGGTTTGGGGAGGCAGGGGAGGGGTGGAAGGGGTCAGGTTTGGGTGGGCTCTGCTCCACACTGATGTCAGGAGGCAGAAATTCAGAGCAAACCACCCTTTATCCTCCAAAAGGCCTTTCAGGATCATTAATTGCAGATGCACTGAGCTAGAGACGCTAAATATTTTCATAATGCTTTAAATAAAAGTTCAGTTTCTCAATTTCTTGTATTTTGTTTGGTTTATTTTGGTTTTTTTGCCTTGTTTGCATTTCCTACTGGAGTAAAAAAAAACCCTGTGACACACAAAAAGGAATAAAACAAATGAAAGGTTTCATTTCAGGGCTTTTTAAACCCAAGTCTGTGTATTTCTTTTCCCTGGATTGATCTGGACAGCTTTGCTTTCAATCCAGTTTAATTGAAAATATGAAAATGAAACATTACACTTTTTCCTCATAAATAATTCCAATTTGCTGCTCTGCAGATGATTGGAGGGTTGCAGCTTCTCTTGTTCTGCCTGTGTAAAAACCAAATATTGATATGATGTAAATGTCAAGTTTCATTTAAAACAAAATAGATCCTGAAGAGCTGCAAAACCATTACAAATCACTTCAAAGTAGCAGACACAGGATTTTAAGGATTTTTTTTTAACTCAGTGCTGACTTTGGCACGTTGCTGAGGGGCTGAATTTGAAAATGCAAATTTCAGGTGTCTGTCATGAGGGATGCAGGATTTGCAATGGAGCTGGGTTGTGATTGTCCAGCTGGAAAGGGAAATTTCCCCCTGGAAGGATTCACACCCATGAAAGGTGACAAAATCCACGTGCTGGGCTTGGCTTGGCCCACTGGGACTTCCAGTGAATAAAGGAGGCTGATCTGAGGGGAAAATGCCAAAATCATTTATATAACTAATTATTATCTTTAAGGCATTTACAACATAGTGTGGCTAAAGCTTATAGGCCAAGAAACACTTAGATTTTAATTAATAAATAGTTGGTTTCTGATTGTGATGATGTGAATCATAACAACTGTATTGTCTCACCCTTGCCATAAGACTAAAAATAAAACAAAAATGTTTAAAACACCTCTCAGTTTCCCATCTCTGGGTCAGAAAAGGACAGAATCCACCACCACAGCACTGGGACAGACTGAATTTTGAATACACTGACTTCTGCTGGGTAAATTCATTTTGGTGGCAGCTCTTTGCAAGGAGATGTTTCCCAGAAAGCAAAAACCCAACATTTTCCAAGGTCTTGTTTGAAGATCATTTGGAAAAGCTTTGTAAAACACAGCTCTCTCCGTGGACCTTGGGAATGCACTAAAGGGAAATAAAAACAGAATTAAAATCAAAGAGAATGAAAACAGAAGGAGAATCAAAGAGAATGAAAACAGAATTAAAATCAAAGTTAATGCAGAGTGAGGGATGTGCACCAGAGCCCGGACAGGATTTGGTATTTCCCAAACAGGACATGAAAAATAAAAACCACCCCAAAGTTCTCACTGCAGCCTGTGAAGGAGCCAACAGCTCAGGACATTCCTTGGGGGAGAACTGGGCACCTTCCTCTTGTGCTTCCACTGCTGAAAACAAAATCTCTGTGTGCAAGGAGCTGCTCTGGTCCCTCATTAATTGGGCTGCTCGGGCCCCTGCAGAATTTTATTAGAGGAGCCCATTGACATTTATTTAGTAAATCCCCTTTTAATGAGTTTTACACTCATGTCTACCCCTGCTAAAACTTTGGGCCAGAAAGCAAACTTTTTTGAGGGGGAAAAAAACAAAATTAGGAAATGCAAAAAGGAAAGAAGCTATTTATTTCTAGGATTGGCATTATCTATAAAGATTTCTGCACAAAGCAAACAGAAGAAAGTCAACAACTTCCTCAGCACACATCCCATTCCCATTTATTGTCAGGTGTGTGTCAGCTTCTCCACAATTTAGGACCATTATTATTTACATCATTAGCTTGTTTTATATATATATATATATATATATAACACATAACTTACATAAACAAAAATATAGGATATATGTTATATAAAAATTATAAATATATATTATAAATTATAAAAATGTTATATTTATATATAAATAAAAACAACTAATATAAACACATATAAATATAAATATATAAAGATCCATATAAAAATTAATATATAAATATATTAAAATATAAATATATAACTTTATATATAGAGAGAGACCTTTTATTTTTGAAAAAATCTGTGAAATTCAAGGTCCCCTGTTATTTTTCAAAGGCACCTCTCTGTCATCTTTATGAGAACTCCAGGGAAAATTTACTATCCTGCACAGTGACTGAAGTCTGCAAAAAACCCTCTAAAAATGAAAATATTTAGCACCCTATCAGGTGGAGACATCTTTTTTAAGAGGGGGTTTCAGTGCACAGAGATTTACAGCAGAGTTTGGCATCATTGGGAATTCAGCTCTGAAAATCTGCCTGGAAATGGATTCACCTGAGCTGGGCAATGCCTGCACTGGGGAGCTCAGCAATACAAAAACTCCTAATGAAAGAGAGTTTCTGCAGGAATAGTGAATTATTCTCCTCTCCCCAGCACTGGGCTTTGCCTCCCCAGTGGATTTTTTGGGTGATTCTGGGATTCTGCCACAGCCCAGACCTGCAAATGCAGAATTGGCTCTGATTCAAAGAAGTGTCTGCAGACAATGGATGGCTACCAGAGATAATAAAATCAGCTGTCAGTGCATTAAACATGTTTTTCCCCTGACTGGTCATCACAAAATATCATCAGATCTGCCCTAAGAAAGGGCAGCCTGTTATTAATGGGCTGATGAGCTCGGGAAGATCAGATCTGATTTATTTGATCATTATCAAAGCCAATGAAGAGTTCAAAGATGCAGAACTCTTCGTTGTTATGGGCTTGTTTGCCTCACTCTCACAAAGTCAGGGTGAAATTTTTACACCCAGACACAGAATATTTCAGGGGCTGTTGACTGGAAACTCATATTTCACTGACTACAGGAATTTTGAAGGACAACCTAATAAATACCATGACCTAAAAAACTTTTTGCCTCTAATGAAAAGCTGGAAAAAGACTTTGAGATGAACTTTGTTCAGGAGTTCCTGGGACGAATATGGGAAAATAGAGAGGGAAAATAGAAAGTAAAAAGAAAAAAAAAAACCCACTGATTCTTATAATCCATGTTTAAAATTCCATATAATCCATCTGTAAATTCATTTACCATTCATATTCAATCCATATATATGTGATGTCTCTCTCGTTACTTGGCCAAAGAAAATTGTTTTCCATCTTCTTGGAGGATTTAACATTCAAAAAGCTGCACAATATTTAATCAAGGCATTAACTGAGTTTGCAGTGCCTCCCTCTCCATCTGCCAACAGCTTGGTGCAGGCAGAACAAACCCAGCTCTGGCTGGGGGACTCAGGAAGATTTGTGTGCAAGATCTCAACGCCTCCAGAAATAAACAAACCACTCAGACACCTCAAAGGAAGTGAATTTGTTTGCTGCTACAATAATTTAGTAAATGGTTTGATGTTAGAGAGGAATTACAGCCTGCAGATGTTGGATCACTGCTCAGGGCATTTGGACACTTCAGAGATGCATTACATCTCCTAAACACCTGTAATTAAAGGAGGGATGGCAATTAGGTTCAATTTTATTTGTTTTTATTGGGAGGTTGGATATTTGGACATTTTTTATGATTAAGATACTAAGCAGGATGTCAGGGGTTTACTTAGTGATGCACTAAGTTGTTTTCTTCAAAATTCATTCAGCACCTGTTTGATGGCTTTGCTGTGAATATTCCTGTGTCTGGAAGATCCTCAGCTGAAAAACAAACCTGCCCATAAATCATACTTGGTATTTTACAAATATTCATCCTGACATAAAACTCCCATATTTTTGCCAGAAATGTTAAATTTTGTGTTCCAAAAGTAGCCCAAAACTCAGCCCTGAAAATATTGAATATGGGCTAAAGAAACCTAAAGTATGTATGAAAAACCTAAAGAATTTATCAAAATTTACCAAAAACTAAAGAATTTATCTTTTATTGCTCATAGCAATTTAAACCAGCCTCTGCTAATTGGCTCTGACCTTGATTAACAGAGGGTTACAGGAGGAGCCATGGCCAGAGCTGCTCCAGGAGGATTATCCAGCACAAATAACCAAAATTATAAAGCTAATTTCAGGTCATGCTTTCCCCAGCTGAAAGGGCAGGAAAAAAAAATCCATATTTGTGCTTTTGCAAAAGCAAAAACTCATCACAGTTTGCGTTTCAGCAGTTAATTAATGACAACACATTAATTAGAGATTCCAGCAACCGTGCTCTGAGATGGGAATCACAGTCCTGGGCTGAAAACGCCATTTCCACACTTCTTACTTCAAATATTCATTTCTTTGCCACTTTTTTTTTTTTTTTCCTGCTAGTTTCAGTTTTGATTAATTAGAAGAAGAAAAGGAAAGTTTGTTCTTGGAGGGAGCCATGGAAATGTGTGAAACCTTGGTGCAGCCAAGTGTGGAGGACAGAAAGCCAATTAACCCCGGGCAGGGCTGGCAAAGGGAAGGATTGTTCTTTATTCCAGCATTTCCTGCACGGTCCCAGCTGGAAATGAAGGCTGAATATTCATCTCTGCCCTCTGAGGAAACTGGGAGGCTGTTGGGTCCCCCACCTGGCTGGGAGCTGATGAATAAATGGTGTTTTGGAGGCCTCATTAAGGCAGGGAAATAACGAGTGAGTCTCCAGCCAGTGTAGGAAATACAATTTCCTAAAGAAATATGAATTTCTCTCAGCACCTCCAGAAGATCCAGCAGGATTTTCCATTTATCCTGACAATGAGAACAGTGGTGCTCAGATAACCAATGCCACTAAAATACTTTCATTATATCAAATTTTACCCTGTACTATGCAAGACATTTAAACTCAATTCTTCCTTAGCTTATTTAAACTCTGTTTTTCCTTCCCTAAAAGCACTCAGCTCTGGAAACACATTCCTGGATCAAATCCCAACCTGAGTGCCAACTGAATACAATTAAAATAAATTTATTTTTAATAAAATCAATTTATTAAAATATTTTTGAATCCATTTATCTCAGTGTTTGAATTCCAGGCATGTAAAGATTGTTTTTTTCCACACCTTCCACCATCCCAGGTGCTCCCAGCCCTGTCCAGCCTGGCCTTGGGCACTGCCAGGGACCCAGGGGCAGCTGAGGAGTGTTCATTTTGCTGTGAGTTTGTATTATTTGAGGAAAGGTTGGTTGTGGATTAGGTTAGGTATTAGTTATGTGCCTGTATTTTTTGCTGGGATTTATAAAAGCTAAGTTTTGAAGTAGATAAGGATGTGTGACTATTACTGTATATTTTTATGGTTTGAATAATGGGATTTATGAAAGAGGTGAATGGTTTAGATAATTCTTGTTTTATTTCTGTATCAATGTTATCACAATACAGGCAGCCACAGCTTTTCTGGGAATTCCTTCCCAAAATCCCACCCAGCCCTCCTCTCTGTCACTTTGAAGCCATTCCCTGTGTGCTGTCTCTCCACCCCTTGGAAATCCTCTCTCTTTCCACCTTTTTCAGCTCTTTCAGGTACTCAAACAATTCAGGTATTTAAACAATGTCAACCCTGGGGAATGTGCTTTATTCCTCAGTCCTGGTGTGTTTGTTCCACTCTCCACCACCTCTGAGAACCTCCTCACCCCCAGCACTCCCAAAAGGAACCTGAGCTGGATTTATCCCAAGGAAACTTTGCAGCAGTCTCACTTTAATCACTCCACAGAACACAGAGACCCTGAAAAAACTGATTTTTTTTTTAAACACCCCACATAATTACATCTTCCAGGTCATTATTTCCCCTTACACCAAATGTCTGAAGTTGTGCTCCGTGTATTATCCCAGCCCACGGTGGGCACAGGGGGGTTCTGCTCCTTTCCAGAGCTCTGAAAAGGCTTTGGGGTTTGCTTTGTTGGGCTCTGACAGCTCAGCAGAGCTGAGGAAATGATCCAGGAGCTGAGGTTGTTCCTGCAAATTGAGGCTTCAGGGTCAGCATCAGCTCTGTGGTGGTGTTGGTGTGTTAGGGACGGGTGGGTGAAGTTTCTGGGGTTTCAGAAGGCAAATGGGAAGTTTATCAGACACATTTATAGAAGTTTATTAGACACCATGTGCCTAATTTTATATAAATATATAAAATCTTATATCTATTATAATATATAATAATATAATATATATTATATATACTATTATTATACTACTACTACTATTATTGTTTTACTATTATTATTATAGTATATACTATATTATAGTATATACTAGATTATTATACTATTATTATTATACTATTATTGTATATACCATGAATTTTTATATATATTTATATCTAGATATAATCTTATATATATTATCTTTCATTAGACACAAAATATTACACATTTTTTAACAGTTACAATAAAGTTTGATTGGTTTTTAACACTAAAAACTAACTGCAAATGACCTTGGCTTTTAGGGACTGGCACTGAAATAGAAAAAATAAATTAAAATAAAGAAATAAAGAAGTAAACCATGCAGTGATTTTTAAGGAATTAAATTTTGATTTCCACAATATCACAGTGACTAAATCCCCACTCCTCTCCCTGCTCACTGTAAATTGCCAGGTTTTCATATTTATTTCTCTTTCTTCTCTTTGGTATCTTTTCCACAAAAGAGAGAACCACTTCATCAGTTTTTTAAAAGCCTCAAATTTCCACTCATGGAAGCAGTTCCTTATCAATTCCCAAGTCCTCCTGACTGCTCACTCTCTAAAATTGATAATTTCACCATTTAGAAAATATTTATCCATTCTATACCTCTTATCACCCTTTCCCCATACAGAAATAAGTCAGAAAATTGACTGTCACACCTATTTAGATTCATTTTATGCTTGCTATGGAAGCAATTTTAGGATTTATCTGTATTTTGTATTAGAATTATTTTATATCCAATTGTGGAACATCCAGGGGGAAAGAACAACCAAAAAAGTTCAGCTACAATATTTTCTAAATTCCCTGTATGTTCTATATATTAATCATAGAAATAGATATTAATAACAGAAATTTATATATTGTAATTGCTTTTTAGCTTTAATTCTAATGCAAATGTTAAAATTTTATGGGAAATGAACTAAAAGCATCTTCCACTTCATTCTGCTGAACTCTTCCTTAAGAAAAGGACTTTTAAATCAAAGATATTTTTATCACATCTTTTCTATCATCAGCACGTTTCAAAATGCCAAAAAGGATTGTTAATGAATATTTACAATAATAATCTACAGATCTAATCTAATAATCTACATATAGAAAAAAAATTAAAATCAATCTAATCCCCTTAAAATTTGGTGCTTGTTGTGCAAATCAGTGTTGACAACTGAAAATCAACATTAAAAACTGTATTAATTGAATTTCTCTGAGTTGCTTTAGATGGGACAAGCGTCAGATCCGACCTCAGACCTTAATTTAGCCAAATAATCACATTTTTATTGCAGGCATCCCATGGAATATCCACTGCTTTGGTCCTCCCATCAAATTCCTCCCAAAACCCAGAGTTTTCCTGTGACACAACACCCAGCCAGAGCAAACAATGAGGTCCTGCAGCATTTTTCAATCTTTTCTCATGATTTTTCCTTTATCTCCACACTTTGCAGAGAATTCTGATTTAAAATACCCAAATGTTCCAGGAAACTGCTGGGAGTGGGGATTTCCTCAGGGCTCTGTCTTTGTTTCTAAATTGAAATTAAAAAAGAGTGAATTTGGATATTTCAGTAAGCACCCAGTCCCACACAACTGAACAACTGAGCAGCCCAGATTTAAATAAATTCAATTTTCCTCGCATTTCCAAAACTGCAGGACACATCTGGCTCTGCTAATGAAAGGCCAAGAGATTCCAGCAGCAAGGTCAGAATTCAATTAATTCTCCTTGTTCACTGCCTGAACCTTGCTCATTGCAAGCCTTGATAGATCAAATGCTGAAATATTCCCTGAATTATTCAAGATTTTCCCCCCAGTGGTGACTGCAGTACAAAAGCTGAATATTACCAAAACCTCTCCTCACAATTTGCTGGTTTGAATCAACTTCTCTTGGTTTTGCTGTTTCATTTCTGAAGTGAACAGGTAATTTGTTGTTATAAATGTGGGGCTTAGGTATTAAATTTCCACACAAGGAAATTTTTCCCATCCCTGGAAATGTCCAAGGCCAGGCTGGAGCAACCTGGGGCAGTGGAAGGTGCCATGGCAGGGCTGGGATAGGATGGCAACCCCAAAAAAACTCAAAAAAACCCCCAAAAACTCAATTATTTTATGAATCAGGAGCTTTTTGGGTGAAATTTAGAGCTCCCTGTGAATATTTTTGTCTCTAAACTCATTGGCAGGTGTTGCTTTGCTTGTTGTGTGAGAAGAGCAGAACAACAAAATCCATAAAGAAATCCATATATCCAAAAGAATTTGGTTTATCCATAAGAAATCCATAAACCCAAAAGAATTTTATTTATCCATAAGAAATCCATAAATGCAAAAGAATTTTATTTATCCATAAGAAATTCATAAATCCAAAAGAGTGGGATTTATCCATAAAGAAAACCATATATCCAAAAGAATTGGGTTTATCCATAAGAAATCCATAAACCCCAAAGAATTTGGTTTATCCATAAGAAATCCATAAATACAAAAGAATTGGGTTTATCCATAAGAAATCCATAAATCCCAAAGAATTTTATTTATCCATAAGAAATCCATAAATCCCAAAGAATTTGGTTCATCCACAAGAGTTGAGAGCTGGAGGAATTTGACTTTTTTTCCCTTGTAAAAAGTGATTTGTGTAATAAAGCTGTGGGGAAATTGAACTTGTCAGCGTGTTAAATGCATTTGTCTGCAGGAATAAAATAAACTCCACGTGTGCAATTATGGGATTGGAGGCTGAAATTCCCTGTGATTCAAACTCTAATTTATCACTAGTTTCTCTTTAATCCACTCAAGCTTTACCAGTTAACTCTGCATAATAATTTCATTTGAAATGGAAATGAAACAGAAGGCTTTGAAAACAAACATTGAACATTATTTAAATCAGGGCATTCCAGCTTTGCAGCAACAATTCCAGTGATTTACTGAACACAGGACACAGCTGAAAACTGCCAGGAATTCGGCAAAAAAAAGAGATAAATATTAAAAAAAAAATAAAAATATATATACATGTGTGTGTATGTATATATACAATATATATATATAATACTTGACATTTAAATATTGGTGGGCAGAGTACACTCAGCACTTCAAATATATATTTTAGGAGATGTATTAATTTAAAATAACTCCACAGAGCAGTGTGAGGTTTGTTCTTTTGGGGTTTTTCTTCTCTCCAACCAGCCAGATCTTACCTTGAAAGCACCACTAGAGTGGGAGAAAAAATAGATTTATGAGCTGTTAAGCAAAGCAGATTTGTATTTTATTTTATTTTATTTTATTTTATTTTATTGTTTTGGCACTGCTCAAACCCAACTTGTCCTTCACAGACAGAGCTGGTCTCTCATTTTCTCAAAGTCACCCCAGCCCTGATTTCCCTGCTCTTTTAAAGGGGATTTTTTTGCAGATTAAGTTAATTTTCACATAATCTAAGCAATCCAGGAGCCTTAAAATCCCTGTTTGCAGTGACACTCCCTGTCCATGTGCTCCTCTGGAGCAGCACCTCACTTACAGCTGCTGGCTGCAGGGACACATTTCCTGAGCATCAAGGAGCAGAGAAGATGAAAACATTTTTATTTCAACTGCAGAACTCTGCCCCTAAATCCCTTAAAGTGATTTTAAATGAAAAAGCACTTTAGCACTCAAAAGATGCAACAGGAGGAGGTTTAGAAACAAAACATTCTGGAATTAAGAGAGGTTGTGGCTGCCATTGGTTTTGTTTGAAATCCCCCAAAGTTTGGGCTGTGCAGTTCAGCAGACACATTTGGGGTTAAATCAGTCCTTTTTGAACCTTTTGGGCAGATTGCAGCTCTGCAGTTAATAACAGCCCCCAGCTATGGCACACCAGAGAGCTCATTTGGCTCCAGATATAATTCCATTTTCCATTCTCCATTCTCCATTCTCCATTTTCCATTCTCCATTCTCCATTTTCCATTCTCCATTTTCCATTCTCCATTTTCCATTTTCCATTCTCCATTCTCCATTTTCCTGCCTCAGACACAGCCCCTCGGCCCCAGCCACTGAATTCTCTCAGGTAAATCTTGCTCTGGGAAACTTCTCATCAAACTCAGGAGAAAAAAAAAAACCTAAATCCAGTTTAAAATACCCAACAAAGCTAACTGGTGACATTTGGATTGTCACTGCCTCCCTAGAACCCCTGGTGCCTGAGCAGCTGCAGGGGGAATCTCCTTTTTTTGGGTTATTTCTCATTAGCAGCAGAATTTCCCTCAATTTACAATATTGGTTCCCTTGCCCTGGGGTAACCTGGGAGCTGATCCAGAGCCAGGCTGATGATGGATCAGCCTGGGCAGGGACAGCTCTGTGCATCTCCAGCTCAGGAATTCTATTTTTGCCCAGATGCCCCTCTCAAATATTTGCAATTATTTCCAGTTTTTCACTGGCTTGGAGATGTAAAGCTCAGATTCTGAGCTGAGCCAAAGCAGCTGGCAGGAAAAGTCACCTGGAGCTGAGAGATCAACAAATGAATTCCCAGGGGAGGAGAAAACTCAGCCCCTGAGGGACCCAGCCCCAGCTGAGAGCCAGGAACCCAAAAATCTCCAATTCCACCTGTAGGACTTAAAGAGAATATTCCCTTTAACCTAAAACTGCAGAGAAAGCTTCTCAAATTAACTCATAACACTAAAATTATGTGTGTAGTTTAATTAGAAGTGTGTAAAATTTATTAGTGCATAATTCATTTATTTTAATATTAATTTAATAAATTTGATTTTTAAAATAATTTATTTTAATATTGAAATAGGAACAGAGGCACAGGCAGGGTCAGAGGGATGGACAAAAAGCCCTCCAGGACTTTTGTGCCCCTGTCCCTTTGGTGAACACATTTCACCATGTGTGTGACAGCCCAGCAGCACCAGCCCCAGCTCTTCCTGCAGGAAATTTGGTTCATAAATAACTTTAGAACATAAGGACATTAAAATCATTGGTGTTTACATGAAAAGTAATTGAATATCAATCAAAACACACTGGCAACCTCCTGACAGCTCCAGTTCTGCTGTAATTCATTGAATTAATCAAGGCCTGACACTGTGAGATGTTATTGCAAAGGCTGAGGAAGGAGCAGGAAATTACAAAGTTAAAAAAAAAACAAAAACAAGATAATCTTTTTTTTTATCTTTACTTCACTGTATGTGAAACTTTCCAGTGGAGGAGAACAAGCCCATGGAAATGCTGCCTTAGTTCAGGCTCAGCTAATTTATATCTCAGCCCCAAAAATCCACTAAAATGAAGGTGAAAGGGCTGCATCAGGCACGTCTCGAGTTAATCACACCAAAAATGACATTTTGGAGGCAGGAATTCAGGAGGTGTTCAGGTGTGGAGGGATATTCCAGACCAAAACCTTCTCATGTGCTGCCCCAAACTGTGAGAAATTGCATTCAGCGTCCCTGATGCTTTGTCCACCAGAAATTGTCACATTAAATACCCCCTTTTAATGCCCTGAATTAAAACCCATATTAGCATTTTAATATTAGCAAATCTCCCCATCACAGGGTGGCAGTGGCTCCTGCACAGTGACTGGATCCAGATCCTGATTTCCTAGGAGTTAATTAGTGCATCGCTCAGGAAAACCAGGCTGGAAATTTCCTGGGGTTCAGATTTGGGTTAAACCTCCACCTGCACATCATTCAGAGCTCTGTGCTGCAGCAAGCACAAAACAAACAGCAGAGGGAGGCTGAGGTGCAGCCTGGAAGTGGTGAAAGGCAGAGAACAGAGCCCAGGAGGAGTTTCCAGGAGCTCCTTCTCATCTCCAGCTCACCCACAGACAGGGCAGTGATATTTAATATCTCCAACCTCAATCATATGCTCAGCAGCAATTCCTAAAAGAAGAAATGGCTTTTTTCTGCTGCAACAATAAAGGCAGATCTCTTGGGAAAGAGGAAATAAAATGTTTTTGTTTGTCTAAAATATGAGCTACGAAAATAGATAGCTGTTCCATACAGAACATGCCATTCAAATAAAACCCTGCACTTTCCTTTGATAGGATATTAAACATGACACTGAGATCCCTGCCCAGCTCCCATTGCCCCACAGACACCTCTTGCTTACACACATTTTGTTTTATGGGCCCTCCCATGCAATATGAGCCTATTCCTGCCTTGTCATTAATTCCTGGTGCACAGCTCCACAGCTCCAGAGCCTCCTCAGGGGAAAGGAGTACATGGAAATACGACACATTTCAGGAGTGGATTGATGTGTGTTCGTGCAGATGGACCCTCTGGAATAATTTATATTTTGTTGGGATGATTGCTCAGCCAAACCCATCTGAGGGGCTTCTGTTTTTGCAGTGCAAGAACAACAACAAAGTCAGAGGACAGAAATAAACACAAACTGAAGTGGCACTCCCAGGGAGCTCAAGGAACAAAGCATCTCTCAGCAGCGGAGGTATTCAGCACTGAAATAGAAATCAATCAGATCTGTTATTTTAATCTACTTCCCAAAAGCTGGAGCAGCTTGTTGCATTGCCTGCCTTGAGCAGTGATGCTCCAGCACCTCCAGAGTGAGAGAACCTTTCCTTCCTCCTTCCCTGCTCCAATCCTGCAGATGTAATTACTTCAGACTCCTGCCCTGATTCACAGCCCCCTGGAATTGGTGCAGCCTTTTCCTCTGGCTGCTGAACTCGCTGTCTCCCTGCACTGTGGCTACCTAAGGAGTGGAACTAATACAGTTTAAGGGTGCATAATTCCCATTCATGTCAGAAAGGAGATCTATGGAGATCAGCATCTCCTGATTGCATGGCTAATCACTGCCTCCCCACTCCACAGGCCAGGGAAAGAAATATTTTTCCTGGGAGTGAATAAATTCAGAGGTGACAGCTGAAGTGATGGAAGTTAATGGGGAGAGCAGCAATTCAGTGGGAGGAGTGATAAATAAACCCTGAGCTCTCAGGACACTTCACCAAACCTGGGACAAGGCTCTGCCCTGCCCAGGGCATCCCCACAGAGAGGAACAGGTCACCCCAAACCCAAACAAACTGAAAAGAAAAAAGGGGGAAATCCTTGGAGTGAGAAAGGGCTCTGGAATGAGCAGGGCTCTGGCTCAGCTCCATCCTTTCTGCACTCCTGGAGCAGAGTGGGAGAGTCAGCACCTCTGCCTGGCTCTGGGGGACACAGGGAATTTCACCATACAGGGAATTTCACCATCTGCAAGGATCCTTTGGAGCTCACAGGAAAGGCAGCAGCAACAGGAGCAATACCTGGGCAGGCAATTCTGCACCTTACATATGGGGAAAATAAATCTGTGTGCACTGGCAGGACAGCCTGGGGTTTCTTCTCTGATTGAGGATGGTATTGCCCTCCAGGTTTTACTTTCCAGAAGCATTTGAATGGTTCCATGAAGGAAAACAAGTGGAGAGTGGGTGGTGAGAACTGTGCCAACAAAACCCCCAAACAGACCAGGCAGGTGACAGCCTCACCTGAGAGCACTCAGTTACCAAATTCAGAAATCATCTCATGTTAAACCCCAGTTTCACAGCCTCAAACTGCTGTCTCACCTTGGTTAATCAGAGAATCAGAATCACCTGCTTTCATTTTTCTGTCCCAGCATGCTTTTTTAAAAATTTTTCCTTTCCTGTTCACAGCCACAACTTCACATCTATTTTAACCACAGCTCAATGTCGCTGCCAGAATAACCGAAGCAGCAGCAGCAGCAGCAGGTTTTGGGCACTCAGCAATTTGTGCTCCAGAGCAGCATCTCAGCACATCCCCTGCTGGCATCCCGTGGCAGCCTCTGGCACTGCACCCCAAACACTCCCGGCTCCTCCTGCTCATCCTCATTCATCCCCTCTTTCCCTGTATCCTGCGGCTGAAAAACCAAAAATTCACCTCGCCAGCACGAATAAAATCAGCTTTGTGATGTCTTAGAGCAGATGAACCCCTCCCTCCTTTTACCTGCAAGATTCCCAGGGTGTGGGAAAGCTGGGAAAACACTCATGGACAAAGCAACCACCCTGAATGCCTCAGCACCTAATTCTCTTTTTTTTTTGATTGTCAAAACTTACTATCTTTCTTTATAAGGTTTTTTAAGGTTAAAGTATTTAATTAAGAAATCACACTTATTTTTACTTTTAACTTACTAAGTAACCACTCCAAGTCCACAATGCAGATTTTTTTGTCTCATTACAAAATACTACTTTAACTAATGAAGAACAATGTGAAGGTGGTGGTAAAGGAGTTTACTAGTTTCTGCCTTAAAATTTTTATCTTGTTTTATAAATATTACTATATTTTAAAACTTTAATCTCTAAGTTTTCTACTACATGACATTACACACTTCTAATCATCCTACACACTTGTAATCCCAGCTCTAGCCATCAATTTTGGGAGCCTTCTCCACAGCCTCAGGTCAAATGGAGTGTTTTTCTTCTGGGGGTCAAGAGTTTGTCAGCACAGAAAGTCTCAGGCTCTCAGCCTCCAGATGTCCAACAGCAGAACCCACAGGCAATAAAAAACAACCACCACAAACTTTTCCCTGCCTTGGTAAGCCCTGAAGTGTGGAGCAATCAATAGAGCCGAGGCTCAGGTTCTAATTGGAGCCTCCTGTCTGAGACCTGCTTTCCTTTAATCACTGCAGGGCTCGTGGCAGGGGCAGAATATTCCCTAAAAAGCAGAGAAAGCTTCATTAGTGCTGCTGGGAACAGAGGATCAATGTGCCCTTGTGGAAGTTAATGAGAAGAGCAGATTTCCCATCCTGGCCCTGATCTGGGTGCCCGGGGCTGCAGGGTTGTTAGTGCTCCCCAAAGTGCTCAGCACCAGGGCCCAGGTACAGCTCTGCCCGAATTAATTCCATCTGTGTGACTGTTTAACTGACTGCCAACCTGCCTGCAAGCCACAAACTCCAGAGATGCTCACCTTAAATACTAATGAAGCTTTTCCGCTGTAAGGTGCAAGGGAAAGGAAAGCAAAACACAATTATAAGCATTGACAGCAGGGAAAGCTGGAAAATAAAAGGTGTTTCATTCAGACAAATGCTAGACCAACCCACTTCAATCACTGCCTTCCCTCGAGGAGGCAAAAATTGCTTTATTAAATCTTGGTCAAGAAAAAAATGGAATATCTCCTTTATTTAAGAGGAAAAAAAAAGGTTTGAACTATGATAAAAATAGGGATGAACATAATCCTTATTTACAATAAATTAAGCTTATCTTTGCACTGTGGGGTACCTCCTACAACGATGGCAGATTGATTTTATTTCCTTCATTTGCCTGGCACCACTCTCAGGGCTTGGCTTCCCTGAGAGCCTCCATTCCACTCCAGCTCTGTTCCCACAAAATTCCTGCAACGTGGGAATCCAGCATTTACCTTTTGCTATTTTTAACTCTAAGCCCCAGACAATTATTCTTCTCTAGAAGAAAATTAGCTTGTGCTAATTGAATGACAATAAAAAACCCAAAAAAACCAACCAAAAAAAAAACCACCCAAAAACCACTGCACCACAAATTGCGTGGGACTTTTTTTATTTTCAATGTTTACAGAGATGTAAATAAATACAGGAAAGAGGAGATTCTTTTAAAAGAAATCAATCAAGTCTTCAAACAGGAAAAATTGTATCCAAGAGGTGCTTCAAACTGGCCACCATTCCAGAGATCAGGGTAACAATAATGGGAGTAACTCAAGGTAAGCACTGCCACAAATCGGTGTCAGGAGCCAAAATAACCACACTACAGCAGATTCTCACATATTTACAACATACCTATCATACAAAATCAGTGGGAGTGTTCAGGGAGTGATTTCTTCTCCGTCCAGTGTATATAAAAGATACACCAGAGGGTTTGGTGGCTTGGTTCCTCTCCCCAACACCCACAGAAGCGTTTCTGCTTTTGGCAAAGTTTAAAAAATCCTTTGTATTGCAGGAATTCTTCATCCAACCTGGACTTTGCTGTGTTTGCACCCTCGGTTGCCATCAGCCCTGTCATGCCCTGGGGCAGCTGCTCAGAGGGCAGAGGCGGTGAGGCTGAGCCTGGGCTCCTCTCGCTGCTCTGAGCTGCAGCAGGGGAAGGTGTCCGTGGTGCCACGGAGCTTCAGGGGGCTGGGAACACCTGCAGAGAGCCAGGGGGGGAAAAACAGCCCAGTTAAACACAGCAGCCCAGGCAGGATTCACACACACAGCAGTTAATTCGGTCTAACCCTGCTTCATCTGCTGCTCCAGCTCAGAAACACCCATGCAGACTTTCTTTACCCCCTCCTTCAGAACAGAAACTTATAAAAATCAATAACTTTTTTTTCAAAGTTCTGACGTGCATTTGAAATGTAAAAATGCTCTTTTAGATCCTTTTTTCCCAGTCTAGCAAGCAAGATGTTTTTCTAAATATAAACCAAGTGGTCTGTACCCCTGCAGTCTGTTTCTCTCGTGCCAGCTCCGTGCTGGATTACTGATTTATTTAATAAAGGGCTCTGGGGAAGGGCACAGACTGTGCCACGGGCTGCCAGCAGCAGCTCCTCCTGCCGTGCCCCCATCCATGAACAGCTCTGGGCAGGCAGGGAAATGCTGCTTCCATCCTGCATCCCTGCTCTGCATGGAGCTTTCCATGGGCTGCCTGCCCCCTCTAGTGTTGGAAAGAAAGAACCGGGAAAAGTATTTCCTTTAAGGTATTTTTTTTTTCCGGGGTTTTTAATTCTGAAAACAAACACAACTCCACGGAGCTGACTTTGGCCCGGCTCCTCTGAGGTCTGAGCATCTCCTTTTGTTTCCCCTCATTTCCCTGCTCTGGGGGATGTGGTTGTTTTGGGTGAGTTTTAACAAGCACACAGGATGAATAATGGAAGTTCTCAGTACAAGGCAGCCAGGCAGAGCAGGGGAGCCAGGTGGTACAAAAAGCACTGGGAGTTTGGGGCAGGTCTGTGCTGAGCCTCCTCTGCTCCAGGACAGACACCCCCAGCTCCTCACAGCATTTGTGCTCCAGACCCTTCCCCAGCCGTGGTGCCCTTGCTCCAACACCTCAATGTCCTTCCTAAAGTGGGGACACGGCACCCAAACTGTCCCTGCTCCTGCCGGCCACAGCATCCCGAGCTGCCCATCCCAAACAGGACAGGCCCTTGTCCCCAGAGAGCTGAGCAGGGTTCAGGTGAGTGCCACCCCCATGACTGTCACCCCCATGACTGTCACCCCCACCAAGTGTCATCCCCACGAGTGTCACCCCCAGGGAGCAGAGCAGTGTTCAGGCTCAGTGCCACCCTGGGCAGTGTCAGGTGTGGCTCAGTGCCCCAGGAGCAGTGTCAGAGGAGTCCCAGTGCCCCCGGGGCAGTGCCAGGGCTGTCTCACTGCCACTCTAGGGGCAGTGCCAGGGCTGTCCCAGTGACCCCAGGGCAGTGTCAGGGGTGTCTCAGTGCCCCCTGGGCAGTGCCAGGGCTGTCTCAGTGCCTCCTGGGCAGTGTCTCAGTGCCCCTGGGCAGTGTCTCAGTGTCCCCTGGGCAGTGTCTCAGTGTCCCCAAGGCAGTGCCCGGGGCAGTGTCCTCACCTGGCAGCCCCAGCAGGTGCCCCGTGCTGTGCTGGCGGGTGATGTGGTGCCAGTAGGCGCTGCGGGGCAGGGGCACCACGGTGCCCAGGGACACGGCCCGCTCGCTCCTCCTCAGCTGCAGCTGCAAGGCACGACAGGGTCAGCGACACTTGCAGCACGTTTGGGTCAGCAATTGCTTTTGACAGCAATTCCAGCTACACATATTGCCCTAAATTTTATAATCGAGCAGAATTTAATAATATTAATTTGAAAAATAATATATTGAACAAACTAACTTTGTACCCACAAATATAGAGGAATAAGTGTCCTTATTGTTTGTCTTCTTGAACAGGAATTCCAGTTACACAGATTGCTCTAAATTTTATAATAAAGCAGAATATAATAATAATAATAATAATAATAATAATAATAATAATAATAATAATAATAATAATAATAATGATGTATTGAACAAACTAACTTTGCACCCACAGACGCTGAGGAATGTGCATGTTCTCGTTGTTTTTCTCCTTGAACAGGAATTCCAGTTATACAGATTGCCCTACATTTTATAATCCAGCAGAATAATAATAATAATAATAATAATAATAATAATAATAATAATAATAATAATAATAATAAATTAAAAAATAGAGTAAACTAACTTTACA